>JAYXIM010008262.1:0-106929 GCA_037575425.1 Anastrepha fraterculus | reverse complement strand
CCCTTTCGGTACATCTTTTTATTGCGCCATCCAAAAAATAAAAATTTTTCTCTGAGTATTTATTTTAGGACCAATAACAATACAAATAATTTTTTTTTTTTTTGTTAAGTGATTTTTTTTAATGTTGCCATATGGCAACAAATGTTGTGTATTCGTTTCAATCGCAAATAAACTTCTTCTGCAATCCAATGCAAGTTAACACCTTACGAGAAATTTGTTGCCATATGGCAACAAGCTTAGTTTTAAAAACTAGCAAAGCTTTTAAAGCTGCTAGTAAAAAAATATTTATATGCCAAATGACGGATTGAACATTTTTCTATATACTTTTTTTCAAAAATTGTTGAAAACATTTGCCCAAAATGCCTCAAAAACCTAAAAATGCAAAATACAAATTTCAGAGTGAAGTGCTATATGCCAGAAGGCTTTCTTTAAAAATGTTGTATTACCGATATATAATGGGCGGTTATTATTTATTTTATTTATGTTTAACCATTAAACTTCAATTTTTGAAAATATGTAACAAAAAAGTTGATATTTTTTACAAGAGAGTGTTGACGGCCTTTTAAAGTTTACTGTTGCTATATGGCAACAATATCGCGAAAGGGTTAATGACAACAATTCTTCTTTCCAATAAAAAAATAATTTATTTTGTACGTCAATGATAAGTTAAATTAATTCCTTGCGTTACATAGACCACCCTGTACATTCTTGAAATATTCATACGCTTTGTCAGCGTACTATTTTAACATATTGTTGCTTGACTGGCTAAATCAGAAAAAGTGACTCCATCTATTTTGAAGTCGTTTAAAACGCCCACAAGCTTGTATGTAGATGTTCTCATCGAAAATAAATAAAGTGGTCGAATTTTTCATCCGTTCCCGTTGAGATTTCACAATCGCGTTTCACAAGTTTTCGTCAGCTGTAGTGATAAGATTAACAATATTTATTACCGGATAGTAAGCAGCTTAATTAACTGAAGTAGCACTTATTTGATTACGTTGACACTATAACAATCTATATTACTCCACTTTCAGTTCCAACGCGTTCAGTGAGCACACAGCGACGTCTTCTACAACAACCTATTACCGGTGGCACTTTATTTACTCCTGCACAACAGCAACGCAATATGGGTCGTTTGGGTAAAGTAGATCCTAGCTCCTACTCGGAACCTGAGCGTATCACCACCAAACACAGCGCGCTCAAATGGACAGTAGATTTTGCGAACACAAAGCTGTTAGGCAGTGTAACACACCATTTCAATGTGCTGGAGGACAATTTACCAGCTATCGTAAGTGTCGACGTGTCTGCTAAAAATGAATTTTTTCTACTTATGGTGGTTTTCTCTCTCAGTTGCTGGATGTGCGCGATGTAACTGTCAACAGTGCTTCCATACTATGCAATGGCGGTTCATCGATTCCAATTAACTACTTTGTTAGTGATGCTGTAGATGATATTGGTGCCAAGTTGACATTAGAGCTGCCAGAAGGTACTGCCAAGGGAGAGTAAGTCACATTATACAGTTTGCAATGCATATAACATAATTTAGTACGTAAGAAGGCTTCAACAAATGTCGGTCAGGAAATTTAATTTCTTCGCAGTTACATACAATAGTTGCCATGGTCGACTTATCTTTATGGTGCCATAGGCCTAAAAGTCAATCGTCCAGTAATTTCTAGGGGCATAAATCAAGTCATCTTATCACTTTCTGTATTGCACAAAAACATTTTTCAGACATAAACAGGTTCTGAAGAACGCGAAATCGAAGTGTAAACAAGTAAAATATCTACTTTTTCACAAAAAAAAAAAAAAAAAAATAAGAAGTTAAAGCAAGACAAAGCTAATTTAATAACTTTGAATATTTTTTTTACGTATCGTTATCTCAAATCCAAAACTCAATTTATGGTAGTCGTTCCGAACCAGCGGATTGCTCGGTGATAGAGAAAATACATACTGCATCTCCAATACTTGAATTACCCCATTTATCCACAAGTTATACATATCTACATGTCCATAGAGAGCTCTTGGGCAGCACTTTTCCATACATTTACGCGGAATACTGCTGAAATGACAATCCTTGGCCGGATATAAATCCGGTTCGTTCCGGTTACGTATAACTGGATGTCGTGGGAACGACTTACCTACCGTTAATTCAGCTTAGTGGCCGATTTAGGCAGAGCTGCTACAATAACAACTAAATTTGTGCCATCTGTTTTGCATCCAACTTACATTTTGTATTTTTTGTTACAGTTTACTCATACACATTGACTATGAGACTTCCAATCGTGCCAGCGGCTTGCAATGGCTCACACCCGAGCAAACACTCGGCAAACAACATCCATATCTCTTCAGCCAATGTCAAGCGGTGCATGCACGTTCTGTATTGCCGTGTCAGGATACACCAGCTGTGAAGTTCACCTATGAAGCCACTGTGAAACATCCAACGGAGTTAACTGCTCTAATGAGCGCTCTAGTTGAGAAAAAGGAAACCGGCTTAACCACATTCAAGCAGGAAGTGCCCATACCGGCCTATTTGTTAGCCATTGCTATTGGTGATCTCGTCTCACGTCCATTAGGTGCCAATTCCAATGTGTGGGCCGAGGCAGGTATTGTGGATGCTTGCGCTGAAGAGTTCTCGAAAACGGCGGAAATGTTAAAAACAGCATCGGACATTTGTGGGCCATATGTTTGGAAGCAATATGATTTGCTGGTTATGCCGCCATCATTCCCATTTGGTGGCATGGAAAATCCATGTCTGACATTTGTAACACCAACGTTGCTGGCGGGTGATAAGTCTTTGGCCGATGTAGTGGCGCATGAAATTGCGCACAGTTGGACTGGTAATTTGGTAACGAATAAAAATTTCGAGCATTTCTGGTTGAACGAAGGATTCACGGTGTTCGTCGAAACAAAAATTGTGGGGCGCATGCAAGGCAATAAGGAGCGTGACTTCCATATGCTGCGCAATCTAACCGATTTGCAGGAATGTGTGAGTACACAAAATTTAATATCTACCAGTTCAATCCATAGCCATAGCATGTATTCGAAATTGTAATAGGTCTGTTCATGTAAAAATTATCCAATAACTTAATTTCCGAAAATTCGCTCTCAAAGAGAAAAATAACAAAAAAATACACAAACGCTAGTTTTATGAACAGCTGATTAAATTATTTACGAGGAAAGTCACAAAAATTCAACTTTTTTTTCAGTTGAACTATCTCGTATTAAATTAAAAAAATAAAATAAAGCGAATAAATTGCAAGACTTCACCTGATTTTTTCCACTTGTATTTCGGAAACTGCAGCAGCCGTGACAAAATGCATACCTCTATATCATTGGCCGATTTCTATTTAATACATGACTTCAAATAAACTTTATACATTTTATCAAAAACATATATTTGTTAACATTCCCCAATTTAATCGCCATTTTTATTTAAATTTAGAATTTTGACGCAATTTGCAAATTTTAATTCGTTTTTCTCACTTGCGAATTCTTCCAAGTAAAAATGTCTCCAATAAAAACTTGCAAATTCTCCTCAAAATTAAATGTCATTTTGCTCCCTCACTTTCCCCTGCTTTGCAAGTTTTTTGGATACATGAACACCAACACTTGATAATTTGTAACAATTGTTGCGATGTACATATGTATGTATTGTATAATGTTTGTAACTGTATATATCCATCACAGATGCGCACGCAATTGGCCAACAGTCCGGAACTCACAAAGTTAGTGGTTGATCTATCCAACTGTGGCCCGGATGATGCCTTCTCCAGTGTGCCATACATCAAAGGTTCAACCTTCCTGCGCTATATGGAAGATTTGCTTGGAGGACCCGAAGTATTTGAGCCTTTCTTGCGCAGTTATCTGCAAAAGTATGCCTACAAATCAGTTGTCACCGATGATTTTAAAGCGTCCTTATATGACTACTTCAACAAGACCGATAAAAAAGATAAGTTAACCGAAATCGATTGGGACTTGTGGCTACACAAGGAGGGACCGCCACCAATAATTCCAAAGTACGTATACGAACATATAAATAAATATATAGTTGAATTAAACTTAATCTTTGTTAAACTTACACAGATTCGATGAAACACTTGCTGATGTTTCCAAACAATTGGCAAAACTATGGAGCACCAAGACCACCGCTGAGCTCCGACTCGATACGGACATAACCAAGCCAATTTCCTCGCATCAGCTTATCGATTTTCTTGGTAGATTAATCGAATGCGAAGATGTCGTCGAATTGAATGCGCAAAAAATCGATTTGTTGGAGAGCATATACAATTTGAAGAGTACAAAGAATGCTGAGGTGCGCTTCCGCGTTATGCGCCTGGTTATCAGGGCCAAGCTGTTGAATCGTATCGATGAGATCATTGCATTTGCCAACTCGAACTTCCGTATGAAATTCTGTCGCCCCATTTATCGTGCCTTGGGTCAGTGGCCGGAGGCCAAGCCTATTGCGATTGAAAGCTTCCAGCGCGTCAAAGATCAAATGATGGCAGTTTGTGCACACACCATCGAGAAGGATTTGGGTTTGAAATGAGCATTTCATGTGTCTTAATTTTGTATGATTTTTTAACTAAACTAACGCATTAACGTGGCGGCGCATATTTAATCAATAAAATGTTTACAAGAAAGATAACAAATGAGAGCGGAACTTTGAGTTGCATGAGAAGACGTAATAAATAAAAAAAATAAATAATTAGCGCGTACAATTCTGTTAGACGTTTGACCGAGCTCCTATTCCTATTTGTGGCGTGCGTCTTGATGTTATTCCACAATGATGGTGTTGGAGATACCTACAGTTTAAGCCGACTGCGAACGGTAAATGGTTTTTTATGAGGGGCTTTTTCCTGGCAGAAATGCACTCGGATTTGCCATTGCCTACCGGGAGCATCCGCTATTAGAGAAAACATTTCTATCATTTAGCTGCTTCATGCACGGAGATTCGAATGTCCTGAACAGTAGTCTCGTACTACCCCATGCGGCAATGGCGGCCGAAGAATATAAGAGTACTACGTACTTATATATTATATGATACTTATCACTGCGTTAAATAACTGTAGCACAGGGACTTAATGAAAAGTTTTGACAATTTACTTGTTGCTCATATAACATTAATAATTTTCTATGAAAATATAGTTCATTCTCGTACAAAAACCATCCCTATAAATCCGCTTTCAAAATTTGGACAAATTAAAAAAAAATTTAACAATTTTTTTACATCATTTCCACATTTTTTTTTTTTTTTCAAAACAGAATTTTTAGATAAATTTCGGATATGCAGTTTTATAGCCTGTTGAATTTCGGTTTAATAAAATTTTAAGTGGCTCAAAAATCGCGATGATTTTTAACAATTTCTTTTGTTGGCGATCGGACGCATTTTCCCCATACAACGAATGCTCGAATTATTGTCCATAAATCCTAGTGCTAAAGTTATTTATCACAGTGTATATATGCACTTATACATGCCAGATTATGCTGGGCTAGGGATTAGATAAGTCGCCTACGCTATCACACTGGATTTCTATGCCAATTGTCAGTTCTTTCTGTGGGCATAAAAACTACACTGAAGCTGTGCTCCACACCATACAACACAGGACATCTACATCAATAGAAGTTGATGGATAGCAAAAGACTGTAAGGATGACAGCGGATACGAAGTATATGTTGTTGTTGTTGTTATTGTAGCAGCATAAACATTTCGTATACTTGTACCAGTAATGGTTCTGGAGTGACAAGTCTGATCGGATATAAATCCTGGCCATTCCGGTAATATAGAACCGACTGGTGTGAGAATGATACGAAGTATATATTCAGTGGTGGTTCAATAAGCTGCACGCTGCGATACACTGCTCTTTAATCTGCACACCCGCTGAAATATATTTGAAGTTTGACCCTCAGAAAATATTAAGTCTGTTCCTGTAAAAGTGATTCAGTAACTTGCCAGTAACTTAATCTCCGAGAATTCGCTCTCAAAGACAAAAATATCAAAAAAAAGTGGATGAACGCAAAACCACTAACAATTCGCAAGTTTTACGCACAGATTAAATTCTTAGTTGGGGAAAATCACAAAAATTTAACATTTTTTTAGTTGAGCTACCTTGCAATAATTAAAGAAAAGCCAATAAAATGCAAAATAACGAGCTTAGAATCACATGATTTTATTTTGTCCGGAATCATTTGTACCATTTCCTCATCGCTGTCAGATGAAGAACCATCCATTAGCAATTGTGTTGTTGTGACTATCACAGCTTTCTTCATACATATTTTCCTTGCTGCCTATTGCCAAATTAGTTAATAACCAAGAAGTACAATCCTAAGACAGGAAGGATACCTTTAATGCTTTCGATTTGTATTACGGAAACTGCAGCTAGGGGGACTGGAGGCTGTGGTTCAGAAGTGCATACTTCCATATCATTGGCGGATTCCTATTTAATATAATTTATGACTTCAGATTAACTTTATAAATTTTATCTCAAATATATTTACTTACATTCTCCATTTTAATCACCATTTTTATTTAAATATAGAACTTCGATTCAATTTGAAAATTTCATTTCTTTACATTTTTACTTTTACTTTGTGATCAGCTGTTTTTCTCACTTGCAAATTCTTGCATGTAGAAATTTATCCACTAACAACTTACAACTTCCCCTCAAAATGAAGTGTAATTCTGCTCTCTCACTTTCCCCTACTTTGTAAGATTTTTGTATACATGAAGAACACCAAAACTTTTGTTAGAAATTATTTGCTTCACGAACAGACCTATTAGGAAGTAGTTCGCCTTTTAATTACATAGATAAACTTTTAAATTGGTAGTCGAGCGACTACAAAATCCTAAATTGTTAATGAGCAGTACTTGAGTTCGTCACAACTAAGAGAGTACACTTGGGTAACGCAGCACAAAAGAAATGAGACGATGGAAAACTTACTTAAACTCTATGTACTTCTAGTATAGGATAATATAGGTAATACTCGTGGCAAAGAATCGAGCAGCAAACGTAGAGTGGAATGGAGGGCACGCTTGCAAGGTAACTAAATACAAAGTCAAGTCTAATTGCAGAGCATTTTATGCCTGTGTGCCCAGCTTTTGGCTGCCAACAACCTGGGCTGCTGTGAAAACAATAAGGTAAGAAGTCTGGTGAGGTGGACTGCGCTAAGAAAGCCGACATATAAAAAACCTATGGAAAGTGTTCCACGTCTTGGTGCTCTTTACCTCACAGGTGCGGTGAGAACAACTCCAACGGCAGCGCTTGAAAGAATACTCAACCTGCCACCGATTGACATTGCGGCGGAATGCTTGGCAGCTAAATCTGCCGTAAGACTCAGAGCAACGGGTGAATTTATCCTTAAAACATTCGGACGTAGCTCAATAGGCATGAGTTACAGAGTCAAGACGGACTATATGACCCCGAAAGGCAATTGGGTGAAGAAATTCCGAACATAAATAGAAGCAGAGTGGTAGAAATGCGGAATGAAACCTAGACCCAATACTCTTAATAGATTTACCGTTGGCTCGAAACGGTTGGACGGAGTAGGGGCAGAGATTTATAGTGCAGAGCTAGGCATCAGGCAGGCATTTATGGTAAACTCCCCGACCACTGCAGTGTCTTTCAAGCAGAAGTATTTGCTGTAGGAAAGCGGCGACAGGCAAACGGCCTGCTTGCCACTTGCTAAACTGCGAAAATCATGTGCTCACAGAATGCAGGTAGATCCGCCAGATTCATACCAGTACTGTCTAGAAAAAAAGCAGGCCTATCGTGGAAATTTAGATAGAACTAGGACTAGATAGAAATTACAAATAACGATAGCTGCAGATTTTGCAATGAACTGGAAGAGAGGGAAACGCTAAAACACTTTCTACATTCTTGCCCTGTGTTAGCTAGTGCCAGACTGAAATGCTGAGAAGCTCCTCTGCCATATGAAAAGTTATTTTATTTTCTTAATGTACATATATTTAAGAAAATCATCACAGAAAATTTAATATCGTTCCGGTAAAATTTTTTTAAGTTACACGCCAATTAGAAAAGGCGTTTCAGAGTGCTTGAAAGTTCAAGGCCGGAGCAGAAACGCGTTTTACTCAAAATCGTTCAAATCGTCAAAGTCGGTGACCAACATTACTCGAAAATGGCTAAACCGATTAGTCTCAAATTTTAACACGACCTTCTTAAATATATTGTTTAGTAATTAATCGAAAATTTTTTCTCACCGATAAATATTTTTTTTATAAACAATTTAAGGCCGAAATTTTGGTCAAAAATCGATTTTTTTTGAGAAAGCGATATTTTGTCAAACAAATTTATGTTGCTTATACTTTCGATTAATTACTAGATTTAGCATAACTTAAACGAAATCTGTTTGGTTTTTTAATTTCAGAGGATCCGGTTCAGAGATATTGTGGTCACCGCAAACCGTCTCTTTTGAGAGGAGCTCCCGGATATCAGCTGTAGCTCCTTTTCAAATAAATATTTTTACTAATAAAAATTATTAAAATACATTTAAAAGATAACATAATATGTGTACAAATTTTTGGCTCAATAAATTTAAAAGTTTTCTAAGAAAATTTTTGGAAAATCCGCTATTTTCGGTCTTTCAACTGTAGATAACCCCCAATTAAGTTAGAAAGTAGTAATAAGATAGTAAGTAAGATAAGTAAAGTAATAAGACTACTTCACCTAACCAAGAGTGATGCCATATTCCTCCACGGAGACACTGATTTAGGTGCAAACAAATTCAAAGGTCGTCAACGGCTTTTGGGCGCACATATTTAGACGTTTGGCAAATTTTTGGCCATTCATTCAAAAGATTCGACCAGGCAATTAATAAAACTAATTTCTCTTGTCCGTTCGATTTTAGATAAATCTCTGCAAGAGACGGGCTCCACACAAACAGCGATAACTTTTGCAATTATTAATTTTTTTTTTTGAAATTTTGCTAAAGTCAAGTCAAAACATGATGTATTAATACTGTCTTTTTATTTTTGCAAAATAAAGCAATTGAGTAGCCAAAAAAAAATTATTGAAAGTCATTTTTTTGTTCCTCTGACTACCCCTAACCCCCTAATCTTCTAAGCTGAGGGTAACAAGCTGTCTCGCAAGAGTTCGGGTTTAAAAAAAAAAGTAATAGTTAGCTGCTTGCTACCATTTTCCTCCATCCCCTTGCATCATACTTCGCTACACCATGCTGCATACTTTTCCTCCCCGTCTATTTCAAATTTGATGCGCGCGCAGATTTTGATATTAGTGTTTTATTAAAAAATAAGCAAAACTACGATTATAACAAGATGATTTTCTGTTCCATGCTTAGCCATTATTATTCTTATTTTTTTTGTTTTGTTTTTTTTCTTCTTTATTTTAGGTTGATTTCTAGTATTCTTCGTGTGTCTTTTAAATCGCTTTATTCTCTTTTTTTTCAAACGCCACAAAATCATTGCAATCGGCTAGCATTTCATTGTATTCTTGATTTATCTTTATTATTCATGGTTCAATGTTTTATTTTATTTTATATTTATATGTTTTTGTTGCAGTGTTTTTTTCGTTCATTTCTATTTTTATTCTCTTGTAATTGTTTCAAGTTACATTTGTTCTTCTAATATCAAATATTATAACTACCGGCTGCAGGATAATTTCCAAAAAAAATATATTTTTTTATGTTGTTCATTCTGGGATGTACATATTTAGTAATGGTTTTACAGTTTGAGTTTCTGATTTTAAATTGATTTTACTTTATTTCTTAACGTTCGCTTAATTACTGCATATGATTTTTTTATCAATGATTTCACTTCTCTAGTGAATTTGTATGTGCCCACATTCTTTTCGAATTCCTTCGTTTCTAAGCCTACATTTTTTTGCCAACCCTAAACTCGCTTAAGCATACGACACCTTGACATACATACATACTTATTTTTGTAGTACCTATATTTGTTGCTGTTGAGGGTTTTGTTGAACGTCTTCACAAATTTGCTTTTCGTTTTGAAAATTTTGAATACAAATTAAATGTAAAGATAGCACTGTGACAAAAAAATTGATTGGATTGAAATGTCAAAGTTCGAGTCGTTGAGTACACGACGAAGCCATGTCCTCCAAAGGTCATTTGTAATTAAGTTCACAACGAAATTATGGAATACAGAATTTGGTTTTTTTTTTTTTTTTTTTTTTTGTTTTGCTTTAAAACTTCGTTGGAACAAGATTTTATTTTCAATTTTATATTAAAAAAATAAAATTAGAATGCTATTCCTACATAAATATAAAATAGAAATATACTGAATTAAAAGATTTTTTAACTTATTAATATCAAGAATTTTTTTTTTGTATATTTCATACATTTTTAAATATTAATTTAATTTCTTTTTAATTTAAATTCTTTCAAAATCAAATATTAATTTAATTAACATACCCAGGTAAAGTTTTCAATTGACTAATGAACCAAAGATATTCAATAAAAAAAATTAAGCAAAGTTATCAAATTAAGTCAAATACTAAGTTTTCATTGCAAAATTTAAGCAAATTAAAATTTTAAATAAAAAAAAAATCAATGACTTTGAAATCAATGAATTGATAGCGTTTGCAAAAGGTATTTAAAAACATTTTTTCACAAATATTCAATATTCAAAATGTTGAAAACATCCCACACCAGAAAAAAATTGAACAAATAGTTCGTAAAAAAATAAAAAAACGAATGGTTTGAAAATTTTTAGCACACAATTTTTAGGTAATTATGTAATAAAAAAATTAATTTGATTTTTTGAAAATTTTTAGCCCACAATTTTTAGGTAAATATGTAAAAAAATATCTAACCACGCATGCGTAACAAAAACTACTACTATAAATATCTTCTCGGATAGCCAAGCGGCCATCAAATCAATGAATGCGGTTATACTCAGATCGAAGGTTGCACAGGAATGCCGGGCAGCCCTAAATGATATTAGCGTCGTATTCAAGGTCAGTCTCATTTGGTTTCCGGGGCACAGAGATATTGAGGGAAACTGTAAAGCTGATGAGCTAGCCAGCGATAAAAATACCATTGGAATACCAATGACCACAAGTAAACTAATAATAAAAAACAACATTAGCCAAGAGGCCAGTAGGTCATGGATAGATGAAGATACATGTGTAACAGCTAGGCTACTATGGCCGCAAATAAACAAGAAAAGAATAAAGGAATTGCTTAGTCTCTCAAAAGACAAGACCTCGAAGGTCGTGGCTTATTTAACCGGTCATTGGCTATTTGGCAGGCATTCCTCAAGACTAGGAGTTTTCTCCCATGAATATTGCAGAAGTTGTTGAGATGACGAAGAGGAAGAAACAGTTGAGCACTTCCTTTGCAATTGCCCAGCCGTAGCTAAGAGCTCAGAGCAGGTTGTCTAGGTAAATACTTTTTTAATTCTCTTACAGAGCTGTCTGGCGTAGGGTTGGGATCAATTCTACACTTCATAAGAGCCACAAAATGGTTCCACGAAGGAAGGTAAATGGGGTTCCCGTGCAGCACAGTGGTATCACAACGGACATGTAAGGTCTAAGTGATTTGGTCGTGCAGTAGTCGGTCCATAGTCCATAACCTAACTTATGTAATACAAAAATTAATTTGATTTTTTTTTTTAATTGCATTCTTCTTTTTGAAATAAGATTTAAAAGATATCTGCCGTAGCCATAAAAACTGGAAATTTTCCGTTTATTTCAAACTGAAAATAATTCCTGAAGTAAAATAAAAAAAAATATTTGTCATAGCCATAAAAAAGGATAGTTGGTACTGCCCTCTGTTGACAGTTGTTTATAAAAATTCTCACAAAAACGAAAATGTCAAAACAAAAATGTTTAAATAAAAAATTCGCCATTCAATCACTTTCAACCAAGGCGAATATATTAAAGGTGGTATTGGTAAATTAGCTGATTTATTTATTTTTTTTCGCCGTGTCCATGTGGCTGTCAGCACAGCGTGAAACAAGGCAAATTCATTATTTGTTTGCTACTTTGCCAATACATTTCTTTGACCATCAAACGTACAAAATATTATTGTTGGTTTAGTGCCACCACATTTAATGAATGCGCTTTGCTTTCAACTGATAATAAAAAATATGTATTTATCTTAAAGTTCCGAAATTGAAAAATTTCCAAAAGGTGTGTGAGTAAAAAATAAAATTATGCTATACTCTCTCTAAACGAAAGGTATGCAGGTGAAATGGTGGAAGTAACACTCCCAGAGTAGCACTAAAGCGCCGTTTTGATATCATTAGGAGACCTCCAACAGGAAGATATCTACAACCAGCCACAGCTGTTGGTGTAAAGAAAATTGATGGGATTTAAGTTGGCGGACTGTCCCAGTCGAAAAAAGGAAAACCCAGTGACCTTAATCGTCTCGCTATCAAACCCGGACATTTACAGAGAAGGTGTCAACAGTCTTCTTCTTTGAAAGGTCCCCACAGCTTTTGCAATGGGGGTTAAATACTAAACTTAGTTTTTCCGTGTGTGAGCCGGTCGTCCAGTGGCCGGTAAATACAACTGCGAGTTGGGAAATTGAATTGTGAGGAGTCCAAAAGACTTTCTGAGTCCTCCGTCTATTGTATTGGGACCAAAGGGTTATCAAAATAGTACATGAAGAAATGGAGCTCCATCTTTATTCTGCGCTTTCCTGAGAAATAAGTTGTGCAATTCCACTTTAACCACAGTCAGGGGGATTCCGATGTCCGGATAGGAGACCTCTGAGTCCAATTCAGTCGACCTCTTACTGGCAAGCTCATTAGCCATTTCATTTCCCTCTATGTTCCTATGTTCTGGAACCCAGATCAGAGAAATGTTACCTGCACAACCAAGGGATTTGAACTCCTCTTTGCAGGAGTTGACTCTAAGCGAAAAGTGAATAGTTTTTTATGAGTACTCATTTAAAAAAATGTTGACAAATTTTAAAAGTGAAAATGTTCAAAAAAACCTATACAAAATTTAGCATAGATTTTAACAAAAATTTAGTGAAAACAAAAAAGTACGTTATTTTATTCAACAAATTTCAACTACATAATTGAAAAAAAAAATCGGAAATTGTATTTTGAAAATAAAATTATTATAATTTTTAAATTATTGAATTTTTTCAAACAGTTTGGGCATAACTCATAACTCTGTCGAAACAATGCCTGTAAAATCATAAAAAATCTAAAAATTTCGACTACAACGAAAAAATGTAGCATAAATTCTAAGAAAAATTTAATCAAAACCAAAAAAAACAGTTCTATTTTTATTCAACAACTTTCAACTAATTCAAGCAAAAACACCTAAAAGTGTATTTTGAAAATAAAATTATTATAATTAAATAATTAAGTTTTGCCATAACTCATATTTCAAATTATCAAGCGTATGCATTGCTTTGTGATGAGAAGTCTTTCAAAAAGATGCTTAAAAAAAAAAATTTATAAAAAAAAATTCGACTCAAGTAATAAATTTCAATTTATTATTAAAATATTATTTCATTTTTATTAGTTATGAAAAATTTTTTTCCAAAATTCGAAAATGTTTTCTGTTTTCTAAAATTCACTAAAAAAAACTAAGCTGGAGAATAAACATTGAAGGACGAGTAGGAAAAGCAAGCCTGTAAGAATATGAGAAAGTATGCATGTAAGAAAGTCATCCAAATATATGTATATATAAGGGTTCTTAGCATTAGGGATCCTTGACCGCTGGAGGCCAATTCTTACGTGCGACTCGTGAGTATGGTGGCTGGTACCGGACAAGGGAAACAACTTACTGCTAGTCGCTAGAAGAACTTTATGTTACTCAGTTCAACGGATGCTTTAACAGTTATGCTAAATCAACTGTTGATAGACTACAGACTTTAGCTCCCCTTTAAGAGGGATTGGAGGAGCGAGAGATAGAGTAAACATGAACAAAAGCAACTCCATTTACGCTATTGAGCAGTAGAGCGGGGATGGTCATCAATCATTGACTTTTAAGAGCTTACAACCCAACGAGTATAGAGTAATCGTCTTCGAATGGCAGATGTTGCTTATGAGTAGCGGTTTTAGGTCGAAAAATTCAATTGCTGGGAACAGACCCAAAAAGCTCACTCGATCAAGGCAGCCTATAGTTGCATAAAAAAAATAGATAGTTTCAAATCAACAAACCGCATATATGTACATACATACATTTTTTACTTCTATGATTATGCAAACTTCCCTGGCAAAAATTATTGTTTCTAAAAATAGGTCAGTTCATGAAGCAAATAATTTATAACAAAAGTTACAAATGATCAAGTTTTGGAGTTCATGTATCCAAAATACTCGCAAAGTAGGCGAAAGTGAGAGAGCAAAATGGCACTTCATTTTGAGGGAAGTTGCAAGTTTGAAAAGTGAGAAAAACAGCTGATCGCAAAGTAAAATTAAAAACGAATTAAAATTTGCGAATTGAATCAAAGTTCTAAATTTAAATTAAAATGGCGATTGGATTGGAGAAAGTATGTAAATATATTTGAGATAAAGTTTATAAAGTTAATTTGAAATCATAAATTATATTAAATAGGAAACGACCAATGATATGGAAGTATGCACTTCTGAAGCATTCAAGGTATCTTTTCTGTTTTATGCTTGTACTTCTTGGTTATTAACTAATTTGGCAATAGGCAGCAAGAAAAATATGTATGAAGAAAGCTGGGATTGCCACAACAACACAATTGCTAATGGAATGTTCTTGATCCTACAGCGATGAGGAAATGGATCAAATTCTTCTGGGCAAAATAAAATCGTGTGATGCTAAGCTCGTTATTTTGTATTTTATTGGCTTTTTTTTTAATTATTACAGGTAGCTCACCGAAAAATTTTTAAATTTTGTGATTTTTCCCCATCAATCAGCCGTTCGTAAAACTTGCAAATTTTTTAATGGACTTGCATTCCTACACTTTTTTTATTTGGATCTCTTTGAGAGCGCATTCTCGGAAATTAAGTTACGGGCAAGTTACTGGATAATTTTTGCATGAATAGATCTGGTATAAGAGAAGGAAAAGAAAGAAATTTAAATTAAAAAAAAAATAATAAAACGTTTGAAAGACACGGGCATGATTTTAAAGGTCGGAAGAATGGTGCCGCATGAACTGACTGAAACGCAGCAAGAGAACCGAAAAACCACTTGTGAAATGCTGTTCTCCCGGTTCAAAAGGAAGTCTTTCTTGCATCGAATCGTTACGAGTGATGAAAATTGAGTGTATTTCTCCAATCCCAAGCGTAAACGATCGTATGGTCCGCCCGGCCACAAGCCAAAAACAACGGCCAAACCAAATCGCTTCGGCCGCAAGGCAATGCTGTGTGTTTTCTGGGATCAGCGTTGTATGATTTGGTACGAGCTCTTAAAACCGGTTGAAACAGTTGACGGTGCACGCTATCAACGACAATTGCCCGACTTGAACAGCGCTATACACCGAAAACGCCCAAAATATGCCGATCGGTGTCACAAAGTAATTTTTCTTGATGACAATGAACCGCCACATCGAACAAGAGCGACCCGGGAATTGGTGGTGACACACGATTGGGAACCGCTGGTGCATGCGGCTTACTCACCAGACTTGGCGCCTTCCGATTATCATTTGTTTGCATCGATGGGCCACGCACTTTCCGAGCAGCGCTTCAATTCTCACGAAGAAGCCAAAAAATGGCTCGATGATTGGTTTGCGACAAAAGACGGCCAATTTTTTTGGCGCGGCATCCACAAATTGCCTGAGAGATGGGAAAAATGTGTCGCTAGCGATGGTTATTATTTTGAAGATTAAATTTGTAACCATTTTTTGTTAATAAACGTTTGAAATTGAAAAAAGTCTCATTTCATAGGTATATACCTGGTAATATTTGAAAACAGTTTGTTCAATTAATGAATAAAAAATATTTAACGCAATCAAATGAATACTTGGTAACAGAAAAAAAGTACCATCTGCACAGTGCTCTTAACTATTGGGAAAGCATACGAAGAGGTAATTCAAAAAATACACACATACATACTTACATAAGTGTGTATTTGAGTTAAATCAGAAATTGCACAATACAACTTTTTTATTAGTTACGTAGTTTCTCAACATCTGGGACTCATAAAAATCTGAATCCGCTTCAATATGATTTTTAATCACTACTGGACGCAGTACACTCTACAAAGTGTGCGATTTAGCGAAAGCTGGCACTGCCAACTTCAGCCGCCACACAAATTGGTAATTCGATATTTTTATGTTCAATTTTCAATTTTTTTTATTATTACCTAACATAAATATGTATGTTTGATCGTTACCTATTTTTATTTTGTAATTTTAATTATTCTTTGTCTCCATCCCTACTCTTCTTCTTATTGCAGTGTTTAAATTCATTGAATTCTTAGTGTTTTTTCTTATCTTTTGTTTGCTTTTTCTTTTTCGGTAATTTTTCGTTTTACTTTGTTATACACACACATTTAAAACTATTATTATTGTTGCTGTTGTTTGCTTTTTTCACTTCTATTTTACTTTTTATTTTCATTTATTTATTTATTTTTTTTGTTCATCTATAAACAATTCGTTACAATTACCAAATGCATTTTGTTTAAATTTTTTATTATAATAGTTTTTTTTTGTTTCTTTAGTATTCGTTGCCGAATCAAAATTCAGCTGATTAATTTTTTTCATACCCGCAGATATATATTTTACAATTAAATAATTATTTATTTCTGTTTTTGTTTACTTACTTCTCCCCCTCTCTTTCAATTGTTACTCGTATTATAATAATTATTATGTTTTTTTTTCGAATTTTCATTCAATGACAATGGCTTATTGTGTACGCTTCAGTTTGTTACTTTGTTGTCTTTTTGCAAATTTTTTTTATTATAATAATTTTTTTTTGCAATATATTTTAAATTTATTACATTATTATGAGGAATAAAAACTATCACGCACTAGAATTATCATTGGATCGGGATGTGGATGGACCGGCCCCAATGTCATCGCCTATGACGAATGTGGGGCTCTGGCGGGACGTTGACGCAACTGGTTGATAATGATAGCCTTCACGGTAACGAGTATTTGGTTTCCTGGTTGTTTGGGTGTGACCCAGAGTTGGTCTTTGGTTAATCAATTCATTGGGTCGTTTGGCTGAAAGTAAGCAAATTATTTAATAAAACGTTTGACATAAAAGAACTCAGCGATAACTTCAAATAAAAATGTGTATACGCTTTCATAATGTTTATACGCTTCCTGACCGAGGTCCGAGGCGGCTGGTTACTGATATACACCAGAGGTAACACATCGGCAGAGCGAACTCACAACACCCCTTTAAGGCCGCAGGTGGAGAGCCATAACGACCTTTCCAAGGACTCCCAGTCGCACCTAACGTAGTGAAGAGACACTGACCAACACCTTAGCGCCCAATATGGGAGTAGACATAGGCTGGATTTTGTCATCTAACTTACCAACTAACTCTAATAGTGTTGCTGAAGGACAGTTTTAAGTTTGTATTAAAAGTCAATGGTGCGAAAACCTTAGAAATGTTGGGTATAGATTTCTCAAATTGTTTTATTGTCACTTACATACTTTTTGGGTGTTTGGCCGAGCTCCTCCTCCTATTTATGGCACGCGGCTTGCTGTTGTTAAAGTTTCAAGCCGACTCAAAACGGTAGACATTTTTTAAGAGAAGCTTTTTCATGGCAGAAGTACACTCGGAAGTTTGTCATTGTCTGCCGAGGGGCGACCGCTTTTAGCATTTTTTTTTCTTCATTTTGGTTTTTCACGGAGATTCGAACCTACGTACTCCGAATTCCAAATGGTAGTCACGCACCAACTCATTCGGCTATGGCGGCCGGCATAAAGAAAACGACCGTTTCGGAGTGGCATGAACGTTTCAGAAGGGATCGTGAGTACATAAAGAACGACGAACGTACAGGCAGGTTGTCGACATCGAAAAGTGATGAAAACATCAATAAAATGAAAGAAAAGTTGATCAATAAGTACATAAGCAAACATTGCTTATATGGATCAGTTCGGACAGTGTAGTTAATTAGTTGAGTTTACCCCACGTTGGTGCAAAGTTGGTCCCAAAGGAGCTGAATTTCATGCAAAAAAGGGACTGCGTTGAAATCGACAAAGACATGATATCCAAGACTGAATCTGACCAAACATTAATCAAACACATCATAACTGGAGGCGAACCGTGGGTTTATGCGTACGACAGGCTGTTCAGACATCAGACGAGTGAGTGGAGAGCTCCGAATGAACCAACACCAAGAAAAGGCACGTCGTTTCCAGTCGAAAAAGAAAGCGATGCTCACCTTTTTTATGGATTACAACGGCATTTTACACGAAGAATTTTTGCCAGAAGCTCAGACAGTTAATAAGGACAGTTAATAAGGACTATTATTTGGGCGTTATGAGATGTGAAGCAGTGCGCCAATAAAAAAGGATTTCTAGGAAAACAACGTGGATTTTGCACCATGATAACGCTCCGTCGCACAGTGTCATAATTTTCCGTGAATTTTTAACCAAGAAAGAAACAAATGCCATCCAACAGCCATCGAATTCACCTGATATGTGCCCCTGCTATTTTTTCTGTTTGATGGAATCAAAAAACCACTGCGGGGAACGCGTTTAGGAAAGGCAATAATGGAAAAATCGAAGTCAGCTCTAATCGATATACCGAAAATAAAGTTCCAGAAATGTGTCGAGAGCTGGATCAAAGGCTGGCATAAGTGCACTGCAATTGATGCTCCCCGTACTTTGAAGGCGATAATATCTTTTTTGAAGAATAAACTCGTATTTTGAATGTTCTGCATATAATCCGGGAACTTTTTGATTAAGGTGGTATTTGACACTTGTGAAGTAGGCAGCTGCTGTATACAAACAGGCAAACGATGTAGCACGTCAAGGCCAAAATTAAGATTTCCATTACTCAGAAAGACACTCCATCACACTATATAGTAAAAAAGTTCTTCAAAAACCAAATTAGATGATTCATTTTGTGCCACCTTGCACTACTTCTTCAATGAGCCTTGATGGACGGACGCCCCGAAATTTTTAATAACTTCTTTATCTTCACAAGCGAGTTTCCTAGGCGACCTCTAAGATATTAAACTAGTGCTGACGGTCTACTACCTGGAAGGTTATAAAAGTTAGTGGTAATAACCCATATTACAGTCAAACGGTCACCCACATAGAGTCCTGTCCATATATGATTTATAAATGCAGACCACCCCTAACATTTGCTTCATAAGCTCAGTGTGAATTGCTTAGTGAAAAACAGCTAAATTGGCACTATGGGGTTCACACTATAGCCCAGTAGTGCTGGAGTAGGAGTTTGTATTTGCAAGTATAGAGAATGTCAATAGCTTTCCTGATAAGCTTGGTACTCGTAAGAGATGGGGGGATAGAGCGAAATCAACTAAGAACTTTCAACTTTCAGATAGGCCTCTCATTCCGATGAAAACACAAATTGTTGTTGTAGCAGTTCACTAGGTCCTGGCAGTGCGGAGTAGTAACCGGTCGTCGTCATCTAGCGATAGACTCAGGAAACGTGCCGATTCGACAGGTTAGGACCAGAGGAAGAGAGGTGCTAGGTGAGTAGGTTTGAGAGAGATCATGTGAATAGGTGATTAGTATCGTGCGGTGTACCTTCATATGCCGGACATGCTCGATAGGCAGGAGTTTAACCTGCTAAAATATTCGGACCGCAATTGAGGCAAAAATAGGCGGATTCCACGAAGCAGCTGAAGCTCTTTGTCTATAATGCCTGGTGGTTGGGAGTTTAGGAAGGTGGTGAGAGTCTTCCGATGAATGTCGTTTAATGTCTGTCTACACATTTTCTGGTCCAGTCGGTTTAATCGAAGAGATGTCTCCTTTTTAAAGTTTTGTAGCTTAGTGGCAATGGCGGTTGTATGAACTGAGAAGGAGAGCAAACAATCGAAGGAAATGCCCAAAAATTGTGGGGTAGTTAATTGTCGGCATTGGTGTGCCATCGACTTTCACCTTTAGCTCCACATTGATCCCCTTCGTCCAGGTGGTAATAAGATTCGCCGTGGATTTAGTGAGTGAAAGCTGGAGCATCCTCAGAGTGAAAAAAACGTTCACTTTGGAAAACAAACAATTGACGGGCGCCATTATCAAACAATCGACAGATTAAGGAGACCAGTGAGTAGTTGGGAGAGCTTCGAAATATAGACGTGTGAAAGGACCTAACCCTGCGGCGTACCTTGCTTTATGGTCTTCTGTCTTGAGATGTGGTCTCGAAAAATGACTGACGATTGCCAACCACAGAGATAGCTCGCGACTCACCTCTTCAGTCCCGACGGCAAGGCCGACTATTGGGAATTGTCAAGTAGTTTTTTTATTGTAGCAAAATAAAACGTTCCAAATACATTTTATGAATTTCCGCTGGATATAAAAGTAAACAAGACAACCATGGCCAACAAAATTTCCTATATTCTTTAATATGAGACTGGTTTTCGATAAAATTGTATGCGCTGAATACGCTTCTGAGGTCAAAAAGTGCCCATCACATCATGGGTTTGAGAAAAGGTACAAAAAAAGTGATCGTTAAGTAATCCATCCTTTTCTATACTGTCATTCTCTTCATACCCTGCTGTATAAAGGGCAGTATATAATCCTAAGAATGAATCTCATTGTGACTGAGAAAAAGTAAAGTGTTTACGAATAAAGTTAATATTAAAAGTACAGCAGTAATTTGAGTCGCAAGACGCCATCTCCCGAAAGTACCTCTGAGCCAGTCACTCAATGCAGGGTGCAGGTACGCTCACTCATGTTAATCCAGAGAGAAATTCTCATCAGCGCTTGTTTGAAATCGCCAAGCATGGATGGCAGTTCATACAAGGCTGTAGTAGAATATCTTTAAATATTTTAAGACTTCTCAGAATTGTAGGATTGGTCACCGTCAGAAATGCGTGCAGCAAGTATTTATACTATTGTTAATAATCAAATATCAGATGCCTACCCTGAATACTGCTCTTCATCTATTCGATAAATTTCTATGTGCTTTAATGGATTTCTCATATAATATTTTGTCATATTTTAACTTAATGCTAAATTCCCTTACCAGGTATATAAGGCTTTTGATTATAGGACGACGACGATGATATTCGATTGTATTGTTGTTGTTGTTGTTGTTGCTGTTGCTGATTATTGTGATTTGATTCGCTGTGTGCAGTGCTATTATTTCGATTGTTATGTTGTGTTTGATGGTGTGTATTCGGCACATCAGTACTCTCGATTGGACTCATTGGTGTCATTTCACGATCTTCGATATACATTTCGCTGCCATCATCGGGCACCTGGCGATAATATTGCGTCCATGGCCATGAAGCAATACCAGCCAGAATAAACGATTCAATGGCGCAAATGTAACCGATAAACTGGAAGAATAAAATACACCGATTAATAGTAAAAGATATATATTTTTTTTTTTGTTGGAGAGGAGTTCTTAATTTGAGAAAAAGAAGTTGGATGCTTAGAAAAGTAAGTAAAGTGTGCGTCATTGTGAAATAAACGCATGGACTATTCTTAAACCCACAGTTATTTCTACGTACCGCTGAAGTAAAAAGTGTATCCTTGGTGTGCTTGTTGACCGCAATGTACTCTTCAGCGTAAAGCACCATATGCATAACCAGCGTCGAGCTCAAAATTAATATCAAACCAATGCTCAGGTACATCCATGTATTCTGCAATAAAATTGTTGGAGTAAGTGAAATTTCTAAGTCTTCATTTAATATCTATTTATTAAATTTTTTTAATAATTCTATTTCGGTTCGTATTATTTATTCTACCGTATATTACAAGTGTTTTACTTTTTTATTTTATTTTTGTAAATTTTGCATTAAAATTTATTTAAGTGTTATTATTTTTTTATATTCTTGATTTCTTATCTTTATGTGCACTTTCTTATTTAATTTTTATTTTACATTATTTTGCATTATTTTATTTTATTTACATTTATTTTCATGGTTTTATTTCATTTCTGCTTATTTTATTTAATTTTTCTTTTTATTCTTTAATATTATTTGGCTTCATTTCATTTATTTTTTGCATTATTTAAATTAATTTAATTTAATTTTCTTTTATTTCATTCCATCTTCATTAATTTTAATTTATGTTTCTTTGCTTTAATATTTAATATAGTTTAAATTTGTTTAATTTATCTTTATTTTACTTAATCATTTTTATTTACTTTATTTTATTTTATTTTATTTTATTTTATTTTACTTTAGTTTACATTTTTGATTTAATTTTTATTATTATTATTCTACTTATTTTAGTTTTTTTTTGCTTTAAATTATTATTTTTGGTTTTATTTTTTCATGGTGTTATTTAGTTTCTTTTATTATTTTATACTTTACTTTGTTTGATTTTATTTAATTATTTCGCATTATTTTAATTAATTTTATTTACTTTTTTTCATTCTTTTTTATTTATTTTAATTTATTTTGCTTTGCTTCAATATTTAATTTAATTTAAAGTTATTTTAGTAATTCGTTCCGTATCATTTAATTCTTATTTATTTTGTTTTATTTTACTTTAGATTCCATTTTTATTTAATTCAAAGTAATTTTTATAATTAATTTTTATATTTACTCAGTTCTATTTTATTACACTTTTTTTTATTTTCTTTTATTTTATTTTTATTTTTTTGAGCTTAATCCATCTCGGCTATTGCCGGAGATTACACATCCCGGATAAAATTTTCAAGGGATTGTGCTCTGGTGGAGCGTAGTCCAAGTTCGAAGCCCTATTGCTTAAATATTTAAAAATCTACGAACTATTGCACATGTGTCCAGTATGGTCGACTTCTGCATGTCTTCTAAAAGGTGTTGGCAGTCAAATTTTTGATTAGATGCTTCGGCACTAATCCAGTGGAAGATATAATTATTGGTATTATATTAATTTCCCTCGCTTTGTGCATGCGTTTAAGATCTATGGCCAAAACTGCATACTTCGATATTTTGGTGGAGTATGTGCTTTGGATGTTGTGATTAAGGGGCACCGCTATATCGATTACTTCGATTGTTTTATTTGTCTTGTCGAACAAGATAATTTCAGGTTTGTTGGCAGCTGTTGATCTGTGGATATAAATCTGGCCCAGTACAGTTTAAAATTTACATTTTCCAATATTGCCTTTGGTTCATATTTAAAATACAAGACTTCTTCTTGTAAGAGACCATGTTTTATCGCAAGTTGTTGGTGGAGGATCTTTGCTATATCTCATGACATATTTACGGGGGACAAGTACGCTACATCCAGCAATTACATGGTCAATTGTTTCACCGTAAATGCCGCACCTTCGGCACCTACCTTTTATTGCCTCGCCATGTATCGACCTTCGGAAATTCCTTGTTGGGATAACTCGGTCTTGGATAGCGATTGCGAAACCTTTTGTTTCAGAAAATAATTTTCCTCTTTTTAACCACAAATTGGATGATTGTGGGTCTATTCCATTGGGTCATTCCATTTTCAGATCATGGGGATGGACACCGTGAATTGTTTTTGCTTTGTTTTTATATTTACTCACTTCTATTTTATTACATTTTTATAGTATTTTATTTTATTTTTGTTTCTTTGTTTTCATTCGCATCATTTTATTTAATTTCAATTTGGTCTCATTTCATTTGATTTTAATTTTTTACCTTTGTCTTATTTTATATTATTTCATTTTTACTCATTTTTACTCATTTTATTTAATTTTTTTAAATTTATTTAACATTATTTCATATTTTTTGCTTATTCTAAATTATTTTTATTAATATTATATGATTTTATTTCATTTGGTTTTTATTTATTTTACTTTGCTTTATTATTTTATTTAATTCAAATTTATTTGTTGTTTGTCTTTTGCATTATTTTACTTTATTTTAGTTCTTTTTTTGCATTCAATTACATTTTCTTTTATTTCATTTAATTTAATTTTATTTTATTTTACTTTCTCTGTTCCTTCCGCATTATTTTATTTTATTTTTATTTGTTATATTTTATTTATTTGAATTTTATTTCATTTTGTATTGTTTTATTTTATTTTTTTCTTTTCATTTTAATTCCTCTTTTCTATTTCATTTCTATTTATTTTATTTAAATTTTGTTTTTTTTCTTATAATCTTTATTTACCTTTGTTTTATTTAATTTTTATTTATTTAGTTTTGTTTTATTTTGTTTATTTCATTTTAGTTGTTTGCATTATTGTAAATCATTTTTAATAATTTAATTAAATTTTTTTATTTCATTGAATTTTCAGTTATTTTATTATATTTTATTCCGCCTTATTATTTAATTTACCCAAGTTAATTTTAATAAATCTTCTTTCTCTGAATTATTTTACTTTGTTTAAGTTTTTTTATTTACTTCAATTTCGTTTTCTTTCGCATTATATTATTTTATTTCATTTTGTTTTTATTCATTATATTTAATTGCATTTTATTTTCTTTAGTTTTATTTTATTTTTCTAAGCAATATTAATATATTTTCCCCCCTTATTGGATTTTTACTTATTTATCTTTATTTTAATTTCTTATATTTTATTTCATTCGTATTTCTTTTACTTTATTTAGCTTTGTTTCATTTCATTTTTGTTTTTTTTTACATTCTTTAATTTAATTTGAATTTATTTCATCTAAGAGAAATTTTTTTGTATTCTTTTATTTTTTATAAATTTAGTTTTCTTTTCAGTTAATTTTTTTAATTTCTTTTTTGTATTCTTTTATTTTTTATAAATTTAGTTTTTTTTCAGTTAATTTTTTAAATTTTTTTTGTATTCTTTTGTTTTATATAAATTTAGCTTTCTTTTCAGTTGATTTTTTTAGTTTGTTTTTGTATTCTTTTATTTTTTATAAATTTTGTTTTCTTTTCAGTTAATTTTGAAATTATTTTTTGTATTATTTTATTTTTTATAAATTTTGTTTTCTTTTCAGTTAATTTTCAAATTATTTTTTGTATTATTTTATTTTATATAAATTTTGTTTTCTTTTCAGTTAATTTTTTAATTTTTATTTTATTTATTAATTCTAATCAAAACTTATTTTATTTCCTTTGAATAATTTAAATTCTTTTATTTTGTTGTATTTCATTTAATTTAATATTATTTGAATTTATTTTATTTCGCTTTTTTTTTAATTGAATTGAATTTACATTGATTACTTGAATTATTTGAATCCATTTTTTATTCTTTCTTTCATTTGATAAATTCATTTGCTTACAACTTTAGTCCAATTGAAGGGGAACATGAGTGCTATATGTGAAATGTCTAGAAATAACATTAGACAGGTGATTAGTAAGGAGAAGATCGCACAGAAGACCATTAATCTCAAGCGTCCGATGAGTGGCAGTAAAAAGAGGCCGACTTGTACTGTGCCGGCGGAACATTCGCAGGCCAGACAAGCGGCTGACGATAACTAAAAAAAATCAATAAAAGAAAAAAACAATTATTGATATAATTAAATATAAGTTTACGTATTTAGCTTCGTCGCATGCTAACCACCAAAAGAATTCGCACAATCCCTGTAGGCGTTTTCAAGTGTTGCGGATCACAGTGTAGGGCGACACCCCATGGCAGTGGCGTTTGGCCGCTGCGCTGTTTATAATTGGCGTGCGAGTCCCACGACGTGCACGTGCCCAGCGGCGATTCTAAGGATAGTGACAGCTCACCGGCTCTGCTGCCAGCTATTTCAAAATCCTGTTCATCGTCCAGCTGACAGCAGACCGGTTCTAATTCACGTATTTCGTCCAGTAGGAGTTCTATCTCGTCCGTCCCATATAAATCAGATACAGACGGTATATAACGTTGGGTTTGTTGCATTTCCCGTTGCGGGGGTTGTCCCACATCACCGGATCTTGTGCGAAATTATGATGATTTTAAAAATACCCAAAAACCACACTCCAGACGCCAATTTGAAGTTTACGATAGCAATTTGTTGGCGAAAAAGATTACTTTGGAATCGATGCTTCAGGAATAGCTGAATAGAGCTGTACAATAAACAACCAGCAGTTCAATATGTAGTTACGATAGTAGTAAGTATGTAGACGACGGATGGGAGATATCGTGTTAACGCTGCTGCAAATATTTATGTGAAATCCGATTCGTGTTGGAGGGTTGTAGCCAATTTTAAAGGTTTTACACTTTTCGGGCGATCTTCACTGTAAAATCTGTAAACAAATCAAAAAATTCGAGTTAAAAATTTATAACTTATATATAAAGTTTTATTTTCATCCGAAATGGACAACAGAAAATGAGAACAATGTAAACATAACAACACGAATATAAACTAACGGAACAAAAAATTTGCGACAGCATTGAGACAGTGACAGATTAAACATTGAGATTAAAGCCCACCCCGGGTTGTAACACTAAATGATGATGATGATTGAGACATTTTAGATACAGTTACTCCAAATTGAGCTTCCAAATGAATTTAGAACCGGTATAATTTACAGAACATACGAATTCGCGACTTTCAAACACATTGCGGATTTAGTTTTTTTATGCTCCTAAAAAATTCCAATAAAGATGTAATTAAAAGTATGTACATACATTAAATTATTTTTTTTTACTATGTTTTTTTTTTACTTTTGAAATACACTCGGAGGTTTGCTATTGCCTGCCGAGGGGCGACCGCTATTAGAAAAATGTTTTTCTTAATTTTGGTGTTTCACGGAGATTCGAACCTACGTTCTCTCTATGAATTCCGAATGGTAGTCACGCACCAACCCATTCGGCTACGGCGGCCGTCTCTTTTATACAGAGGTAGACATTTTCGAAGCTCTGTCGACCTCCTTGTGTTTGTGATATGTTGATGTAATGAGAGTAGAAAATACAATAAAAAAAATAATCTATGAAAAATTATCTTGACATCGGTTAATATCTATTATAAAAGGACTCGGATGGCAAAAATATTGGGTTGGCAACTAAATAATTGCGGATTTCACTCATAGATGGCTTGAGTTGAATTTTTAGGTTTGCAGACGTAGTACAAATGTAAAACACATTTTGTTATTTGATTGTTCCAATTCAACTGTTAATCAGTAAAACAAAGTGTTCTGATCGGGCGCTCATTGAAAAATGGAAAATCAAAAGGAACATTTTCGTCATATTTTGCCTTTTTATTTCCGCAAAGGGAAAACCGCATCGCAAGCTCATAAAAAGTTATGTGCTGTTTATGGTTACGAAGCTCTAAAAGAACGGGAGTGTCAAAATTGGTTTGCCAAATTTCGTTCTGGTGATTTTTCACTCAAAGACGAAAAACGCTCTCGTTCGTCCAGTTGAAGTTGATGACGCCCTAATCAAATCAATAATCGTTTCGGATCGTCACAGTACAACACGGCAGATTGCAGAGAATCTTCATGTATCACATACATGCTTTGAAAATCACTTAAAACAACTTTGGCTATGTTCAAAAACTCGATACATGGGTTCCTCACGAACTGAAAGAAACGCATTTAACGCAACGCATTAACAGCTGCGATTTGTTAAAGAAACGTAAAGAAAATGATCCATTTTTAAAACGACTGATAACTGGCGATAAAAAATGGGTTGTTTACAACAATATCAAGCGGAAAAGATCGTGGAGCAGGCCCGGTAAGCCAACTCAAACAACATCAAAAGCTGATATTCATCAAAAGCAGGTTTTGGTATCAGTTTGGTGGGATTACCAAGGAATTGTCTACTTTGAACTCCTACCACTCAAGCGGAAAAGATCGTGGAGCCGGCCCGGTTAACCAGCTCAAACAACATCAAAAGCTGATATTCATCAAAAGCAGGTTTTGGTATCAGTTTGGTGGGATTACCAAGGAATTGTCTGCTTTGAACTCTTACCACCCAACCGAAAGATCAAATCTGATGTCGTTCCCACGACAGTCGGTTCTACGTTACCGGAACGACCCGGATTTATATCCGGCCAAGGACTGTCACTTCAGCAGCATTCCGTATATATATATGGGGAATGTTTATGATCCTACAACAGCAATAACAACAACAATTCTGATGTCTACATTGAACAACTAACGAAATTAAACAATGCAGTTGAAGAAAAACGGCTCGAATTGACAAATCGAAAAAGTATTGTATTCCATCATGACAATGCAAGGCCGCACACATCTTTGGCTACTCGGCAAAAATTATTGGAGCTTGATTGGGATGTTTTGCCACATCCACCATATAGTCCTGACCTTGAACCATCTGATTACTTTTTGTTTCTATCTTTACAAAACACCTTGAATGGTAAAAATTTCAATAATGATGATGATGTCAAATCGTAGCTGATTCAGTTTTTTGCTAATAAAAACCAGAAGTTTTATGAACGTGGGATTATGATGCTGCCTGAAAGATGAATACAGAATAAAGTTATTTAGTTCCATGAATAAATTGTCTTTGATTTTCTAAAAAAAATGCGCAATTACTTAGTTGCCAACCCAATAGATTCCAAAATGTTATTAAGTGAAATTAAACAAGGAATTTTGATTAACAGCAGCGCCTCTAATTTCAGTCATACCGCAGTAAGGCTTCATGAGAGTATTGTAACTTCAACTATATGAAAGAGCGAATTGTAATTGAGCTGAGCGCTCACACTTAAGTGAGACCTACCAAAAAGTAAGTGGTTTTAATAAATGATAAGTAAAAGAATGTCATGCTATGCGAGCAGCCTTTAATAAAAAAATCAAAGTACTTGGACTGTCTTTTTGAAACACGCAAAATCTCATTGGTATCGAGCTCGTGAAAAATATGCTTGAAGGCATTGCCATTAAAGAGCCAATGCATCATGGGTGTGATGCGGTAAGAAAATTATTGCGGAAATCAAATTTCCTGTATATCGTTTTTTGAACTTGATACTGGTACCACTGAGAAAATTGTATGACGATAGAAAAAGAAGTAGAGCCCTACTATTATTACATTTGTCAGGGGAGAGAGAGAGAGTCTGATGTTGCAGAAGATATTTTGGATAGTATAGTTTAACGTCTTTTGGACAAAAGTTCAATTGCAAATTGGTCCTAACAACCACGTCACAGCCCACTATCTCCTAGTTCGACATGCTCAAAGATTGAACGTACCTCATTTCTACTATTGCAGAAGCTGCAAGAATGAGGAGGAGGAAGAGTCCGTTAGGCACCTTCTTTATTACTGTACCGCGTGGCATGCCACTAGGTTTAGATACTTGGTTCATCGTTACTAAATGATACTGATGACCTTAGTGTCAGCCAGATTAATGGGTTTGCACTTACAATATTTTAACTCGAAGTTCATTAAGTCAGCTAAAAGGTATTTGTGCCCATATCAAAATTTAGTTCCTTTGAAGTGCGGCAAGCAGCAGAAAACTGTATCTACTTGGAATACAACCCTTAAGGTTCATGATGCGACTCCTATATCCTCTCATGAGGCCAAAAGCCAACCTCAACCTTCCCGTGGTATCTCCTATTTCAACAGATGAGGAAATGAGTTTGCAGCGGTATAATTGAATTTCCACCTGATGTTTGAAGGAAATGTCAACATCAACTTTATTGCTCGCTTGGTAGGATCGGATCGCTATTCAAGGAAGAAGACCTATCACCGATCTAAGTGAGTACGGGCAAATCACCCAAGTTCACCGAAAGAAAATCGACTCGACTATAAGGAGTAGAAAGAAAACTAGAACCGGCTTGGATAATGGTTCGACGGTAATGGAAGCCTCATTATAAGCTTCCAATTATCTCCCGCTTGACGATAAGAACATCGGGTCAGAAAGTGTTGACGAAAGAGAATCTTGGGCAATGTAAAGGCTGATCAGATTGGAGATACTTTTTTAAGTGGGGGTTTTTTTAACAGATCACGAGTGACTACTGTCGAACTAAATACGCGCTAATGATAAATGAATTTTTGAAACCCGTGATGTCTATAACATTTGGTTCCAACAAGACGGCGGACGGCGCTACTTCCATATAACCCCTGAAACAATGGATTTACTGCCTCGTTTGCTGTTGTTTCGGTGAAGAATTTGTCTCTCTTCTCGGATTGACCAACAAGATCGTGTGATATCACGCCTTTGGACTTTTTTTGTAAGGGATTTGTAAAGTCTAAATGCTTCGTGGACAAAGCAGTTTCGATTGAGGCATTGGACGCCTGTTTTTACCAGTTATTGTTGTTGTAGCAATTCACTGGGCCCTGTCAGAGCAGTGGAGTCATCGTCTAACTCAACTAACGGTATACCCAGCAAATGTGCTGATTCGGCAGGTTGGGTCCAGTGAGAGAGGGGTGCTAAATGAGAAGTTTTGAGCGAGGTGGTTAGTATCGTGCGGTGTACCTTCACATGCCGGACATATGTATATTGAGTACGTCGGGATCGATTCTGGATGGGGAGGAGTTTAGCCTGCTACAATATTCATACGGTGAATGAGCCAAAGTTACGCCACACTCTCGAAGCAGCTAAAGTTCTTTGTCTGCAATTCGTGGTAATTGTACTCTGAAAACAGCATTTGGTGGTCGGGAGTTTAGGAAGGTAGTGAGTCTTCCGATGAATGTCGTTTAACGTCTGTCTATTAACTATCCGGTTCAGTAGTTGCACTTGTGCTTGGTCCTGGGTCTCGTCGGTGTAGACGAAGAGGTATATCTTGACTCAGGCTCTAGCAAATATTTGCGGAAATGATTCCTGTGGTAGCACCCTAGCAAAAATTGTTTTCTGAGCATTTTACTCAGCTCCTTGATCAGGACGCATCCCATAGCTGTCTTGATAGCAGTATTTTGACAGGTTCGGAGCTTTAGCTACTGCGAATCACTAGTACCAGGCGACCAGGTCAGCTAATTGCTTTAAATGACGCTAGCAAAATTTCTTTGCCTTTAACCCAAATGTTGCCGGCTAGCGATTTGAGAACCTTGTTGCGGTTTGGACCTTAGAGGTGTGAGCTAAAAAGGAGAGCAAACTGTCGAAGATGATACCCAAAATTTTGGCGTTGCAACGGTTGGTGTGTCATCGGCTTTCATCTTTAGCTGCAATTTGAACTCCTTCATGCAGGTAGTAAAGAGGGTCGCCGTGAATTTAGTGGGTGAAAGCTGGATATTTCTTATAGTGAAAAAGCGATAAAGACTGGCGGAAAAACGTTCACTTTGGACTTTTTCTTTTCACTTTTCACGTTTGGACATTCCCATGGCAGATGGTTGTGCCTACCGGAATGGCTCGGGTTTTTCCTCAACAGGGGAAACTAGCCCTATCTAGTGCGCTGTACCTTTTTACCTGTATTTTGGAACATGAAGCTGGTACGGCATCTAGCAGAAAACGTGTTGAATTTTCGGCTTCACCTAATATTCTACTTCCACTGTGGTGATCGAGCTTGTAAGCTCTGAAAAACACTCGTGCCTGCGACGCCCAGCGTATTTCACTTCTGGAAAAATCCACTGCTTAGAATTCTCATTGCTTAGCCCGATTTCACTTATGCGTAAATGAGTAAAATATTCACAAAAATGCGTAATGTTCGAAAAACTTCTACTAAATCGATATTCACACAAACTTTTTTTTATTTGTATGGATTTGCAATCACTTAGAAAATGTTTTTGTGCTCGTCTCACTTGTCGCATAAAACTTTTTACAATCCAAAATGTGAATTTGAGTCGTTCACTCGTTGAGCTCCCTTAACAATTTACATAAAACAGAAAAAAATTGCTTTGGCATTATTAAAAATGCTATTAAGAATATTTACCGCAACACGTTTTTTCTAAAACTTCCACTCCATCGAAGTGCTACTCTGCTGCCTTTCAATAGTTATTTTGTTTGCACGCAAATCGAGTTCATAAATAACGAACGAATGTGCCAAGTAAGGCAGACCAGACACTCCGAGCCAAGTCAACCATAAACAGGCCAAGTCAACTAAGTGCAACTTCTGCACATTACCGTTATAGTGTATTGTACGTGTGACTTGTGCGACAACAACAATGATTATGCAACGGTGCAACAATATGACTGCATATTATACCCGAGGTACCGCCGTCGTGCACACTGAACAACTGCCTAACCGACGAACTGTCGGGCTGTAGGGCTGGCGGGCTAAGCTGAATGGGGTGTGCCTCAAGGAGTTGCATATTAAAGGACCTACAAAAAAAATCTTGGCTTTTATGCACTTCAATTGACAAATTTAGTCAGACGATGAGCCGGATGCACAAGCGACGACAATCGTCTAATGGCAAGGGAACGCCGGAGCCGGGGTGAATCAGAAGGTGAATGGTGAATGCGGGGTTTGACCGGAAATCAGAGGGTTAGCACTAAAGCAGTTTATATGCAGATGAGCATAATTGATTTCATATTGAATGCATCCAACACGACCATACAAGCGAAATGGATATTATCTATGGTATGTGTGTATGTGTGTTTGCAAGTATAGATGGATATTTTTGTGTGTACTTTACAAAAGTTTGCATTAGTGTGCGATACTATGTAAACGTGTGGTTTTATAATGCTTTCAATTGACCCTATGCGAAATCGATATAATGCGTGAAAAACACGTGGCAATCCCATATTTGGCAAGCTGTAATTTTTAAATCTTTAGACTTGGGTTTAATATTGGGTATGGGAATAAGTTTTCGCCCTCGTAAAAGAGGTGTCGCTGCTGATACTATTTTTGCGTTCCATGGTAGTTGTAATTTGAAGGTGTATATATGAGGTCTCGATCGCAGTAGTTGACATTCGTTTGAAGCGTAAAGATCCTTTTTTATCTGACATTTGCGGGAAGTCATGCTTCATTATTACCTCTTAAAGAAAAGTGCAGATGAAATATCTCGTATATTGATCAATATTTACTGTAATCACGCTGGTTTCGACGCTTCCAAAGTGGCAAATTCGACGTGAGTGATAAAGATCGCGAAGGGGCACCGAAAAACTTCGAAGATACTCAACTACCACAAGATGAAGATAAAAACGCATATCAAACCCTTGATGATAGGTCTAAAGAGTTGGATGTTGACAGATCAACCGTCGGTAAACGTTTGCACGCGATGGGAATGGTCGAGAAAGCAGGTAACTGGGTGCCACAACAATTGTAGGAGAGGGATGTCAAGAGACGTTTGGTGACGTGTGAGACGCTTCTTGAACGGCAGATGAGATGCTTCTTTTCTGCATCGCATCGTCACTGGCGATGAAAAATGGATCTATTTTGACAATCCTAAGCGTCGAAAATGTTCGAGCCTGCCAGGTGAACCAGGTCCATTGACAGCGAAAAAAAATATTCGTGCTTGAAAGGTGTGCGTCTGATGGGATCAGAAGTGAGTCATCTATTATGAACTCCTTAAACCATCTGAAACCATCACTGGCGATCGTCACTAACTGCAGCGAATGCGTTTGAATCGAGCTCTCAAAGCAAAGTAGCCGGAATGGGACGGTAGACATGACAAACTGATTTTGTTCCATGACAACACCAGGCCACACTGAATTAGAGGAACTGAATTGGGAAATCTTGTCCCACGCGCCGTATTCCCCAGGCATTGCACCTTCGGATTACCATCTGTTCCGATCAATGCAGTCAGCCCTTATTGGAAAGCGGTTCACTTCTTACGAGAGCATCGCAAACTGACTCAATGAATGGATCAAGTCAAAAGAAATTGAATTTTTTATCAGTGGAATCCGTATGCTGCCTGAAAGATGGAGCAAAGTTGTAGCTTCCAGTGACACATACTTCACATAATATCATCTATTAATTAGTTGTTTAAATAATTCGTAGCTTTGGCTGAGAAAGTACGGAAACTTATTTCCATACCCAATATTAAAATAACTTGTATATTACTTTCTTCTCTACCGAAAACAATTTTTTTGCTTATCCCACAAACAGAGCTGTCACAGAGTAGATGCCTAATAGTTTTTGCTCTTTTTGTTGCACTCTCTATAAAAATTATTGTGGGTTGTGGGTGACTCCTACTTAGCGTGAATAGCTCTGGAGATCTTCTTTTGTTGCACTGAGTGACATGCGTTTAGTTGCAATTGTTTCTTTCAGATAGAATTCTCCGAAAGAAATAAGTGGCATGCATACCCTCTTAGATGTTTTTAACACCATCACACAGAGGCTACAAGTCTTTATTAACAATTGCCTTCGCATCATCTGCAGAATATTCTGGCCAAACACCAACAGCAACTACGTTCTGTGGAGATTAACGAACGAAGAACCCATCCTTGGGCAAATCAAACGCAGAAAATGGCGATGGATAGGTCACACATTGAGAAACCCACCAGATAGCATCACGAGAATGGCACTGGACTGGAACCCGCAAGGGAGCAGAGGTCACGGTTCACCAAAAACACTTGGAGAATGTCGATGTAGCGCGAACTAGCAGATGCCGACATTTGATGGGACGGTGCAAAAACAACAGTACAGAACCGTGTACGATGGAAGAGTCTTGTCGGGGCCTTAAGCTCCCGAGAGGACTGAAAAAAGGTTTTCACAGTTCAATTCAATTTTAGACGATCCTTGATTTCCACCGATCTGAGATGTTCTAATTCAGTAAAAAAAATTGTACCTAAAATGGTGAATCTACGTCTAGATAGAGGAAGGGTCAATTGAAGGTACAAAATTGTCGCTTCCTCATTTAGAGAACTTCTGCAGAAGTCATGTGTTTGCATGATCATCCTCTGGCCGTGTCTGCCTTAATAGGCAGTGCTCCATTATAATGGAAATTAGAGTGAAAAAACTATGCTTATTTTGGCATAGTAGAGATTCTGTGTGTTTAGTATCGAGAGTCGGTCAAAATTGTCGAGCGATTCTAGAAGTGGTTTCATTACGCCATATTTCGTTCGCTGCTCTTACAATTTTCTCAAAGAGAAGTAGCTACGAGTCTGTAAGGATATGTCTATGTCATTGTCTGTGTACTCATTAGTCAACTTGTTGCCAAGTGTCGCTAGGGCATCAGCCCTTCAGTTACCCTCAATGTCACAATGGTCAGGTACCCATTTTACGTTTAGGTGAAATGACTCTCTTAACTCTCGTTAAGAGATGTGCGACATTTCATGGCTACCTGGAGGTTGTCGGTTGCCTTGTGAGAGATTTTATCGCCACCTGGCTATCAATGAAAAAGAAGATACCATCTGCAGGTGATCGCATCACATTGTAGCAGTGTCACGGCTTTTATTAATGCCATCATCAGCCGAAAACTAAAGGAGATTCGCAGATGTTCGAAATCTAAGCTTTTCAGGTATGCGAACCTCTTACAGGCCATTGAAAATGATGTGGAAGAATGATTTCTTGCAAACTCGATTGCCTTCTCTTTAACTGATATGTTACTTTGTTATTGGATCTATACCAGATGAAAAACGAAGTGCCGACAAGTTTAGGAGGCAGTTCAGTTTTAGTGTCGAAAGTTTCTTGTTTTATCGACTAGCTCGGTTAGAACACCCCCACAAAGCTCAGGTAAACGGAATATCATTGTTATTCCTAGAGGATTTCGTTTCCGCCAACTTAGTTTTTTAGCTCCGAAGCATTCATGTGCAATCGTACGGAACTATTGGGCTTCAGAGTTTCTTAGCTCTTCTAGCCTTAGAAAAGATGTTTAAAATAGTCTTCATTGAAGTAGTAAACGTTGTTCACTGATGCAAACTATTGCCATTCTCTGTACCTTTTGTAGCATGAGAGTGGTTGTCTTTTTCTTAGGATGGCCTTTCACATATCGTATTGAGATACGGGCCTGGCTACTTCAGCATAAAGGAAGTGCTTAAGTGCCACCCTTAACATCATTCTGAACTTACTTTCCGTTGATCTTCAAGTTTAATCCATTGCCGCTCAGAGTGCTATTAGGTTGAAAGAAGTTGGCCTCTGGAGGTAATCTCCTGTAGGACATGGTAGCATTTTTGTACAGAGCATCTGCGCGGACATAGGTTTGCTCTGTTTTCATCGACTGATCCAAGATGGAGTCTGGCGTTGGAGCGAAGGTTTTCTCTAGGTGAGCCAAAAATGTAAGTCTCCTTTAAACTGCCAAAAACTAGTAGGTTTTTTCAAGCACAGGTTTTCGCGACCCAGCCAGGCATGCAAGATGCTTAGAGATCGCTGTTGGGAGGAAGACATACATTTCTTTTCCCTGTCGTCGCCATGTTGCAGCTCTCTTTTGATCAACTCCTGCAAGAAACATTTCTCCTATCTGGGTTCCAGGGCATAGGAACATAAAAGGAAATCAAATTGCCGATAAGCTTGCCAGGAAAGGGTCGTCAGAACTGGTTTCAATTAGTCTGGTCTCAAACATCGGTGCCCCCTTCGACCGTTGTTAAAGGGAAACTGCACAATTTCTTTCTGCAAAAAGCGCAAGACAGATAGAGTTTTATCTTATCGTCTGCTATCTCAAAAACACTTTGGCCTCAGTACGACAGAAGCACGACATTTAAAGTGTTAGGGATCCCCCGCCATTCCTTTTCCAAATTAATAGCGGTGGTCATCGGTCAGTGGGGAACGAAACTCTTGCAGCAAAACTTGGACTTCTGTACAACTTCCATTGCAGAAACTGTGGGGGCCCAGCAGAGACAGTATCTTTCTTTGCAAAAATCCGAGTCTGGCGGCTAGGCGTTTGAGGTTCCTAAGTGTGTCTTTCGTGAATAACCTGAGGCAGTTCTCCAGCCTAGATTCCGTTTCTCCTCTCCACTACATCAACAGCATTGAATAGCTGTGGATCGTTTTTCTTCCTTTAAGTTGTGAATTTTTTCGCAGGTAGTGGTCTACCTCGGCACTCTAGTGCTACTTGCAGTGTAGCCATGGTACGCTTGCCATCTAATCTACTTTCTACCTATCTATTTAAGGCTTGAGTTAGAACAACCATCTTGGCAGCTCTTTGCCGCCATACTTATAAGCTCAGCAGACAGACCATGGGTTTCAGTGACTTATTTGCACTTAAGTCTCAATATTGCTATGCACACTTCATCATTAGTACATCGTTTCCAACTAGGGTTTTAGATTCTTCCTCATCCCCATTTATTTTCGACTTAAAAGGATAGACAAGTCATTCCTCCATAATTGTAATAATTCTGAAGTAGTGATTGTTAAATGAAGTTTTTATTGTTGTTACTGAAATTACTATCATATCCTTAAAAGTGCGCATGCGTTTCCTACAGGCCCGACTAGCATTCGCATTCAAGTTCCTCCTACAAATTTGTATAAATATTCGGTTATATGTATGTAAATAGCGATAGGACATTTCTGCATCGATGCACCAATACAAATATGCATGCACACACGAGCGAACATCTATACGTAAGCATATGTTGGGTGTGTGCGCGCCTAATAGTATGCAAAGCAAATAACACTTTCAAGAGTCTATTGTGTGCGATATTGGCGTAGGCAATTCATGTTTTATGGAGGAAACGCGCACAAGCAACAAAAACAAAATCATGTATTGGGGAAAAATATCGCAGCAGCAGCAATAAGAAGTACACAACTATAGGTTTGTTGTACCTACTTTGATGTCGTTGCAATTTTATTGTTTTCCCCCAACGCGAACTGTGAAGTGTTCACCACCACCACCACCACTTGATGAGGGATGTGAGCGATCGTGTGTATGCGGAAGTGTAAACGAGCGACAAATAATGCAACACAATGCATACGCAAACAATAGCAACAACAAGCAAAAGCAGCAACGCTAAAAAAATTATTCGATACGAGCATATTCGAGCGATAGAGCACGTAACGGCGGGTGGTGGAGAGCAAGACGTGCCACAAGTGCATGATCCAAGTATTTAGCAAGTGATTTTAAGGAGTTGTAATATTTTCTACGATGACTTCGAGAAGGAAATCACTTAATGAAGTGCTTTCCATTTAATATGCAACACTCATAGGCGTGCAGTGCTTGCTAAAAATAGAAATAAAATCGGTGAGAAACAACTCTTGCTTACTTAAGTGAAATACGCCGCATCAGCAAAAGCGTACGCTTAGTAGCCAGCTACTCAATGATGTGCAGCATTACTTGCTTTTTGAAGGAAACAATGCAAGATGCTGCAAGTTGAACAATGGGCAGCTTCAGTTTGACGGCATGCACACTCACATACATACATACATGCATCTGAGCCTTTATATATAAATGCATGCAAGATGCACACAGCTAATCTCTGAAGAAGCATAAATATATCTTGTATGCACAGCCACTCAGTACGACAGCCGAGCAGACAAGCAGAGCAGCGGACAGACTGACAGTCACACCGATAGCGCGTTGCCAACACTCCGGCAAATACAAATCTCAAGCGGGCAATGTCGAATGAAGACATAACGGTAAGCTCTGCTGCTGCAGTTGTTGCAGTGCTGCCCCAAATTTAGTACAAACAAAAATGTTGTAAAATTAAAACCAAAAAACAAAAAAATATCTAAAGAAAGCTCATTCCGTCATTTGCTGCTGTGCTACAAGTAAGTCTGCCATTCTATTTCATTTGAATAGTTGCAGTTGTCTTGTGCTTTGTCGTCCTCTGCTGCCTTCTCCGATCACTTTGCTTAGTTGGCTGATGACTGTTTCTGGGTTGTTATTGTTGCCGGCGCTGCAAGTGGAGCAAGGACACGCGCGCCAACTTTTCGGAGTTGTTGCATATTTGCAAATAAGAGCCTGCCATACCGCACATATACAGAGATGCCTTTGCACATCTTTCACTGGCATAACGGGTGTGTTTTTTAGACTTATAAAACTATTGTAGGGACATTTTTGGAACCAGCTGTTCAAGCAGACTTTCGCGTGTATGCTGTTTATGTTTCTGTTTAGTAGAAATTTTCAAATGGTCGAATTGTGTTCAGTGATGCGACTAACTTCTGGCTCACTAACTATGGAATGAAAAAATGTGGTCGCATTTGGAACGATTTGTTTTTTTTTTTTTTTCAAAACTGAAAAGATGTTCATGAGTCAATAGTTTCTTCTTCTTATTTGGCACGATAACAGCTTACGCGATTCTGGCCGAGTTTAACAAAGCGGGCCAGTCGCTTCTTTCTCGTGCTAACGGGCGTAAGTTGGACACACCAAGTGAAGTCAAGTCCTTCTCCACCTGATCTTTCCAACGCAGAGCAGACATTCCTCTTCCTCTACTAGCACCAGCTGATACCGCATCGAATACTTTCAGAGCCGGAGCATTTGTATCCATTCGGACGACGTGACCCAGCTAACGTAGCCGCTGGATCTTTATTCGCTGCGCTATGTCTATGTGGTCGTAAAGCTCATACAGCTAATTGTTCCATCGCCTGCGATATTCGCCGTTGCTAACGTGCAAAAGTTCAAAAATCTTCTGCAGAATCTTTCTCTCAAACACTTCAAGGTACGCCTCATCGGATATTGTCATCGTCCAAACTTCTGGGTCATCCGTTAGGATGGGCATGATGGGAGCCTTATAGAGCGTTAGTTTTGTTCGTCGAGAGAGAACTTTACTACTCATTTGCTAATTAGTCCACCTTGGAAATCTCTCTTGCCAACAAGTGCTACTTTGGGTCAATAGTTTAGGTTAGGTTACGGTGGTAGTCGCTATGTACGACCAACTCACTTAGACCTTACAGGTCCATTGTGATATCACTGTGCTGCACGGGAGCCTCATTTATTTTTCTTCGTAAAACCACTTTGTGGCTTTTATGAAGTGCATGATTGGTGTCATCCCCACGCCAGACAGTTCCGTAAGAGAATTGAAAAAAGTATCTACAGTATTTAGAAAACTTCTTCTTCTCTATCACAGGATTAAATGCTGTGTTTCAAAAATTTTATATAAGAACTACAAATTATTTGGTTATACAAAGTGAAGTCTAAAATAAACAAGACTGAGCTAAAATAGAAACGACAGGAGGTTTGTTCTGATAACTTCGAGTTTACTTATTCAAAATGGCCCCTCTAGCCTCGATGCACTGTTTTGCGCGATCTAAAAGCTTTTCGAAAGAGTGTTTCAGGTCATTGATCGGAATGTCCTTCAGGATGGCGGTACAAGCCTTTTGGATGGCCTCTACGGACGCAAAGCGTTTACTTTCATGGCCAAATGTAATTTTCCGAAGAGGTAGAAGTCACAGGGAGTCATATCAGGCGAATGCGGTGAAAGATTGATGGTTAAAATGCGATTTCTAGTCAAAAAATCAGTCACAAGAGTGGATCGATGAGATGGTGCATTATCATGCAATAAGCGCCAGCTTCCTCCTTCGCGGTATTCAGGGCGAATTCGACGAATGGGGAGAGGAGGTAAAGTATGGAGATCGTAGAGAAGACCGAACAATAACTATTTACATTTGTGTTAACCGCTTAATAATACTGATGAAATTCATCGTTCCCACGACGGTCGGTTCTACCCTCCTCGCGGATCCTCTGAGGTTGCCGGAGCGACACGGGTTTATATGCGGCCAGGAACTGTCACTCCAGCAGTATACCCCGTACATGTGTGGAGAATATATATTCAACTACAACAACAACTGATGACATTTTTCAGGTGCGTCAACGGCTGCTATATCCACAGGTGTAGCAAAAAAGGGAGATCCAAGATGTCTGAACCTCAGCACAGCGAGAGCAGAATAGCTCAGGAAAAGATGCTGAGATAATTTCTCCTCCAGTTGGCTACTGTGGAAAGGATTGCAGAATGGAAATGCACAATGTTCGGAAGAGACACCCACCAAGCTCGAAAGCAGCGGCTTTGTAGAAGTTCTGTGGTCGTATGAGTTCCCTCAAGGAAATGTCACCAATTTTTGCAGTTTCATTGCCAAAACCTCGACGCTTTTAAAGCCACCCCTTACATTTATGCATATGTATTAGTAAAAGTATGCAAATATAAAATAAAACTAACTTTGTTGCATCTAAAGCATACGAGAACAGATGAATAATTTACGTATTTTCATACCGTATGGAGGTAATTTATGGGCACACATACACACATATGTACATATGTGAGCAGTTACCTACAAAGTGGGGTCTATAATAAATGTGATTTTTTTGTAATATCCAAAATAAAAAGTAACAAAGAAAGAAATAAGTTCAGGCGAAATGCCACCAGACACCCTCGTTTCTATTTACAAACAAATTAGGACAGTTAATTTTCACAGGCTCCTCTTAAGGGGAATTTTTCGCCGGTCAAATCTTTCACCATAGACAAAAGTAGGTGGTAACAACTTGGTGCCGGGCGCGAATTATAAGGGGAACGCCTAATGACCTCCCAGTTCTCGGCGCTTTTAGCGAGTCACTATCGATGTTCATGACCTACCGTTGTTCTGAAAGAACATAATTTCTCGCCTATTGGGCAACGCTGACGACTTCTGGATGATTGTTTTCTGCAGACGGTTTATTTGTATTGCTAATACAGAACCCAATCAATTTGGTCGTCGCAAATTTTAGCTGTTGCCATAGCAACACAGCAAAATTTGTGTAAAGGTGAGAGTTCGCCTATTGCTGCGTGGGTCGCGCAACTGGACGAAAAAATCGTGAGTGCAGTGCATGACTTACCAAGGGAATCAGGTGAGCGTTTACTGCTACTGATAGAAGAGTTTACGGCTGAGCTTGCAAGCCTAAAGCAAAGCTAAAAATCTCTTGAAAAAAGAGTAGAGACAGTGAAACGTAACTATGATGAATTATAGAAGTTGCGCAATGGCGTTCGTACTCGAAGATGTGCGCACATGATGGAAAGAATAATGAGATGGAGCCTATCGTGGTCCCGTTACTTTGCTCTCAGCGAATTTGACAACGAGTTACGTTAATTTAGCTCCAGTATGGCCAGATTACCATTTTTGTAACTTGATTTAGCTTTTTTTTTTGTTATTTAGTCTCGGAGTTTTAGTTCTTTCTTCATGACATTTTTCTAGTCTGTTCTAATTAAAAAGTAATGTTTATAATTTTGTAAAATATACATTTTTTAATAATTAATTAAATAATTCACTCAGTTTTATTTAGCTTTACTTTTTTTCACATCTGGTAGCATTGTCCGCGATTGCAGTTGTTGTTGGTGTTCTTCTGCTTTCGACAGTGAAATCTCTCTCTCGCTACTGCAGTGTTCCCTAGCTTTTGATATAAAAACGCACTAAAATGCCCATTTAAAGAAAATAAAACACCAAATTTAAACAAACAATTTAATTTATGATTTTTTTTTGTTAAACGAGACTATTTTGTTAAGGGAACGACTTATTTGCTATATTTGAGGTTATGTAACTAGATAAGGTACTTTTTTTGTAAAAATGTCAGTATGGTTTCTTTAGGATTTTCTGGTATTTTGTGGCTTATTTTTATAATGAATACAACTCTTGATCGCCTATGTCCCACTAAGGATTGATGGTCGGAAGAAACGATTACACCTCTATGGTTTTAGCCCGCATTTAGTAAATTCAAACGCCTTTTAAAATGTGTAAAAAGGTTTTCAATCTTACGACGAGTTGAGAGAGGGGCATTTAATATTCTTGCATAACCTTAAAAGGAGCAAAAAATTAAATTTTTACTTTCAAAATATCAAATTTTATAAGAACCAACTAATTTTCATTACCACTAAAATCTTCTGAGAGTGGCCTTTTTTAACCTTCTTTTGTATAATAATACAGTTTTTTTTTACTTAAAGTTTCGGTAGCTTTAAATTAAAAAAAAAGGAAACAAACAACAGCACTAAATTTATTGCGAAGAGCAAATGGTTAGTAATACTGGACAACTCGGAAAAACGTGACGTCACGCACTCTCTGATGGGCGCAATCTTCTTTCTATCATTCTTGATGTGCGCAAATAATTAAGAGCTGAAATCGCCGCTGATGCATGTTTGCACGGTATACCAACACAAAGCGGAGAGGATTTAACACACCGGCTGACCAATAGCTGTCAATTAATACCACGCTGCCTATCTCGAATGCGTAAATCTACCAACACGAAGACTGACGCTCCGATTAATGTCAAGTTCACTCTCCTAAGAAGAAGAGAGCATTTCGCAAATCGATTGCTCTTTTTAATCGCAACAATGTCAAATTGTGCTTTAGGGATTACATACGTCCACACTTTTCAAAAAATCCAAACGATTTTACAGATTTTTATTCTTTAGTTTTAAGTGTATTTCTGTGGAAGTTCATTGTAAGAATTCCCCATAGATACAAAGTTATGGTAGAAAATGTAACTGCCCGACGAGAGTTTGATGCTAAAACACGCACGAATCCAGGCTATGAAAGCAACAAAAGAGGTCAAAACATCTCACCGACTGGAAAAAAATAAACAACAACAATTGCTTACTGATCAGGAAGTCATACAATATGGAGCTGGAATGGGAGATTAGAAGTAAGTTAACAAAATAAATTAAAAAATGCATTTTAAGTTTTTGCTTTAAAAGCGCGCGACCTCGAGCGAAATGCACTTGAAAGTTTAGACTCGTTTTTCTCGAAACTACTTTTTCCGGTACTCATACAGTTTTCAATATTTTTTGATGCCATTTTTTTTTTAATTTTCGAAAGTGTTTTATCTCTAGTCTATAGAGCCGAATTATTGATATTTTTATTTAAAAAATTTATAGATATAATGAAAGTGTGACATTTATGACGTAAAACGCATACTGTTTTTGTAAAATTCCGTAAATTGCAAAATTTTTCGAACTTTATTTTACAAGATTTTTTTTTTACTTTTCACAGATCCATCAACATTTCAAGGAGAAATGATGGACACCGTCATTTTTCATTGTCCTTTGGGTCACGTGATTTTTTATACACTAAATTTTGTAAAGAAAAATTAAAATACATTTTTTTATAAAGCTTAAATGTGTACATTTTTTTATATTTATTTCTATTGTTATTTCTTCTGAAAAAAGTTTTTTATTGCATTTTTGGCGCTGCTGGACGTATGTAACCCACTAAGGCATGCAGGCTTCGACTCTATGTTTGCCTGTCATCTATGCAAATGCTGAGAAGCTTAATGAGAACCAATGAAAAAAAAAATTATTTTTCGCAGCGATAGAATAGTTATTATTCATTTTGGTAAAGCCTTAAATAAGATGTGAAAATGAAGTTTTTTTCGCAATAAAAGAATAATTCAAAGACACAATTTGAATTAAGGGTTTACGGGTAATTAGAATTTTCAAAAAATTTGATTGTGTGTTTTATTGCAATTTCTCAAAGTATAATATCTTAAAGACATTGGGTGAAAATTTGAAGTGAATAGGACAAATACTTTTCGAGTTATTCAACAATTAACAAAGGGTGCTCGGGCGCTCCGGAGCGTTCGAGAGCAAGTAGCAAAACTTTAAATGCGTTTTTCTTAAAACTATGTTTTTGAACTGGTGATCGCTATAACTTAAAAACGGATTGGTAGATTTCAATAAAATTTATACTACTTTTGAAAAACATAAAAAACTCGTGCCTGATGGGAGGATTTTTTTTCAAAAATTTTTTTAAACAATTAATTTTCGGTTTTTTTCTCGAAAATCTGAAAAACTTTACTCCATTAAGGGAGTTCTGCATTGACCGAAACAAATGGTAGTTCGATGGTGCAAGATCAGGGCTATACGGTGGATGCATCAAAACTTCCCAGCCAAGCTCTCCCAGTTTTTGCCGAGTCATCAAAGATGTGTGTGGCCTAGCGTTGTCCTGATGGAAGACGACGCCATTTCTGCTGATCAGTTCTGGCCGTTTTTTTTCGATTGCTTGCTTCAATCTCATCAGTTGTTGACAGTAAAGTGTAGAATCAATCGTTCGAGCAGGCTGGAGCAGCTCATAGTGGATAATTCCTTCCAATCCCACCAAACACACAGTATAACCTTTCTAGGCGTCAATCTTGGCTTTGCGACCATTTGTTGAGCTTCACCACCCTTGCACCATGATATTTTTCGCACATTATTGTCGTATTTGATCCACTTTTCGTCTATGGTTCGATTTCATTTCGTTTCAGCAAAGCATCGCAGATGTTAATTCGGTTTATTAAAGTTTTCACAGGCAATTCATGTGGTACCCAAACATCGAGCTTCTTTTTGTAACCAGCCTTTTTTAAATGGTTCAAAACCATTTGATGATGAATGTTTAGTGCCTTGGCGATGTCATGGCAGCTTATGTGACGATCCTGGTCAATCTTTTCCATAATTTCATCGACTTTTTCAACGATAGGTCGACCGGAGCGAGGTGCATCTTTCACATCGAAATTTCCAGAACGGAAGCGAGCGAACCATTGTTGTGCTACACGAACTGATACAGCATCGTCTCCGTAAACTTCATTTCATTGGTGGCTTTCGTGGCATTCTTCTCTTTTTTATACACAAATTTCAAAATATAGCGAATTTCTTCATTATTTTCACTCATTTTTGAACAGCTATAACTTTTTTTCAACTTCTCCGAATTTAATTTTTTTTTGGTTAAATGAAGCTTAAAATGTCACCTTTCTAACACCATATGATATGACACAATGTGATTGGTAGCACTGGAGATAGATGACTCCAACGACATTCCATTCCCGGCACCGCCATATTGTGAATTTTGAAAAAAACTTCGACCAAGCACAAGATTATCTATTAATAAAACTAATTTCTCTTGTCCAATTGATTTTAGATGAATCTCCAAGGACTTGTGAAGATCACCGCAAGGGACTTCTGGAGAAACCTGCTACACATAAATAGCGATAACTTTTAGAATTATTATTATATTTTTTTTTTTTTGAAATTTTGCTAAAGTCAAGTCGAAACATCATGTATTAATGCTATGTATTTAGTTTTGTAAAATAAAGCAAAAGACTAGCAAAAAAAAAAAATTATTGAAAAACATCATTTCGGGCCTCTGACTACCCCTAACCCCTTAATAATTTACTTTCACTTACCAAATCGATTAACTCCCATAAACAAAAACAAATTGTAGTAATGATAACAATACCTCCAAGTATATTCCATTTTATACTTTCTATATGTTGTCATATCAAAGATGCGTTTACAGTAATACAATCTACAACGTATTTGAAAACAATTTAAAAAAGCAACATATAATATTTTCTAATTTTTCTCAATCTTGTTTTGTAGAGCTATTTTTTTTGGTCGGGACAGACTAGTCAGTACAGCACTCAAACACAATTAAGTCCATTGAACTGCACGCGGATTCCCTTTTAATTTTCTTTAAATCTACCCGACCTGCGAAGAAATCTGAGTAGACCTTGTGGTGCCAAGGAGCCAAGGTGGTTGCTTCTTAATACAAAGTGCCAAAGACCTCAAACCTGATTCGAGCGAAGGCGGAGCAGACGCACAGGAAGTGGTCCGCCGTCTCATCCTCCTCTTCACAAGCTGAGCAGAGTACACTGTCTGAGATGCCTATCTTTTCCATGTGCTTCGCCCACAAAAAGTGACCCATCATCAGTCCAACCAGCTGTCTGCAGTCGCTTCTGCTTAGTGACAGGAGGATTTGCGACAGTCGATCGTGGGTTAGAGTAACCCCTTTGCTAATCGTGGCTTTGATGGCTGCACGTCAAAGCCCTCGCTCATTGGATTTGCTGCTGCCCCAGATTGTATGCTGGGCATTAGCATCGCAGCAGAGAACGAGGCCCAGATTGCGTCACTCACATAACCTCACGAGACTGGTGGCCTTCCCAGGTGGTGGCACTTCCAGGGCATCGTAAGGAAAATAAGCAGATGGAGTCACAAATCTCAGCCATCCGCATCTACCCTTATAACACACCTCAGCAGCTACCAGGTTTTGGCAACACAATTGTTAAAGACCGGTCACAGTGAGATGGGATGATACTATAAGACCGGTTCTATGTCTACTCGAACTCCTGTCATATAACACCATGGCCTCTTTCAACGCGCTCAAGCTACAGAGGCGGCCCCTAAAGACCAAGTGCTCTTGCACTGTTGTTATATGGAAATTTATGAGTTAAGCATCCATTTTGAAGTCAGATGTCGCTACCCGAAACCTGAAAAAGTATACACAAGTATCGAAACCAAAATGTGTTTAATTTCTTCAGGCTGTCCTTGCAGGGTGCCCATAATGACTTACATACTAATATAAATATTGTAACTTCATGAGCAGCACCTGAGGAACCCTGTGTTAAGGAACCCCCCATATCTACATGTAGATTTGGTAACCGCTTATCATTCATAAGCGCAAACAAAAGCTCTTCCAACAAATCTACTCCTATGTACTCTTACCAAACAGTGTAACAAATATTCATATACAGGTACATACATTAGTAAATATACTCGTTCCCAAACAAGAGCACAATTGCCAGTTGCATGTTTGCAAGGCAAGCGTAAGGGTAAACCGATATGGAGAACTGGTTAGTAAATCGTATTTCGGTCAGCCAACATAATCGGTTACGGCGGTTTGGCGTAGCTGGAGTACGTGTAATATCTGAGGTTCATTTTATATGTGTTTGTACACACATAAATACATACAGAGTTGTGTTTGAGGAGTACTTTTGGCTATGCGAATACAAGGCATTCATGTTGCAATATCAGATATTCGTTTTGCACAATAAGACTCTTGTTGCGGCTTTATCGATTGTCGCTAGTCTATCCAATCGCAGGCAACTTTATTTTATTATCATTGCCTACATATATAGATATATATATAACTATCACTTGAATCCTTTTTTGAATTTATGGCAGAGCTCCTCCTTCTATTTGTGGTGTGCGTATGGATGTTGTTCTACAAATTCAGCGAGCTACAATTTTATGCCGTCTCCAAATGGCAGATATTTTCTTATGAAGAGCTTTTGCATGACAACAATAACATTAGAAAAAACTTTTTCTATCAATTGGTGTTTTATGCCCGTGGTTTTGAACCTGCGCACTTCCGGATGATAGTCACGCACCAACCTATTCAATATAAAATCAATTGGGCTGCTATCGAGCCCCTTGTATGCGCAGATTAGTGGCAGCATTTGCAGCCAACTCTAACTCTTCTTCGCCCAGCAACCAAATCTGTGTTGCGTAGCTTATAAACCGGTCGCCCAAATGCCTTTTTTCATTGCTAGCAATGCTTCTTTGTTGCGTTCGGGTTGCTCATACGCCATGTCTTTCAGCAGGACTTGAACCACTGTACGGATTTTGATGAAGCATTATGCGACTTTTAATTACACTGTGCAACGAAATCCACCATTTTTTAGAATCGGGAGCGAGGTCGAGATTTACATAGATGCTGCGAAGATTATTTCCTTCTATTTTAATATTTTAAATTTAATATTGTACTTTATCGCTGTCACACATCGCTTATTTACTCCAATAAAGTTATAATTTAAAAACATTTTTTTTAGATAAGTATCAAGAAATTTGTAGACGATATCACAAGGTGGCATGGCAGTTGTTATCGTAATGACACATTTAGACTTGTCGTAGAACCATTGTCATACCACTAGAACTTATCCTTACACTATGAGTTCCTTTTTAAACCATTCTGTAGCTTTTATAAACGAACTAACCTTCGTTAGTTTTAGATACGCTAAATCCGCTACATCTGTTAAGAATGCGCTACCAAGAGTGTGAAGTCTCCTTCTGGCTCAGCTTTCAGACTCACATAGGAGGTGTCTGATTGTTTCCTCTTCTTCCGTGTTAAGACAGCTTCTACAACAATCGTAGTATGGAAGCGCCAACCTTCTGTCATGGCATAGTAAATTGAAAATTTTGAAGTCATTTTTCTCGACATTTTGTTTTTTTGATGTATGATACTATTGAATTGAATGAGCACTTTTGTCCTTTTTCAGGGAGAAATAGTGAAGAGTCAAATAAGGCAGTATATTGGCTTAAAATATTGTAAGCATGCGTTTTTCCCCACATCTCTGTATAGATATATCAAGAACGAGTTTAAGGGTTGGAGATCGAGAATTGCATAGAAAAATCAGCAACCGATTGCAGATAAGAACTGAACAGTTTTTCACATAAATACTAAAATTCTTTCACGGACCGGTGAATAAACATTTATTTCTATATAATATCTGTTGTGTAATGATGCTTTGAAAAGAAGAAAATTCCAAAATAATTGCATTTATTGCGAAAATAGTTTTTTATACAGGGTTGCCAATATTCGACGGACCCATCTGGCAACCCTGTATCTTTTGAAAGAGACGTCAGATCGCTTAATGACATACCGCGTTGGAAGCGTCAGTCCAAGCAGATTTTTACCATGGAACAGTACACGCCACGCGAGCGCTCCCAAATTGTTGAAATTTACATTCAACAAAAGAAGTCAATTGTGAAAACTCAACGTGCGTATAAATAATTAAATAATGTGAAAAGTGCGCCTTCTACGAACACCATTAAACGTTTGTACGAAAGGTTTTCGACTGGTGATGCTCTTTCTAATCCAAAGAGGCTTTTTCTAATCAAAACCGACCAAGGCGATCGGATAAGAATATTGCTCTTGTACAGGCCAGTGTTGAGACGTCGCCAACGACATCCCAAATTCGCCGTTCTCAGCAGTTGGGCATTGCTCGGACCACTTTACAACGAATTATTCGCATTGATTTGCATTTATTCCCGTATAAGATTCAATTGACGCAAAGATTACTGCCTGCGGACAAGCCTCGTCGATTGGAATGGGCCCAAAGAGTCATCGAAATGGCTGAAGATTACGAGCAATTTGGGAATAAAATCATCATGTCTGATGAGGCTCATTTCATATTGAATGGGACGGTAAACAAACAAAATTTCCATATTTACGCCACTGAAAATCCTCACGAAATTTAAGAGGTACCTCTTTACGACGAAAAAGTCACTGTTTGGTGCGGCGTTAGTGCGAAAACGATTATTGGGCCGTTTTTCTTCGAAAATGAAGATGGTCAAGCTGTTACCGTCAAACAGGAGCGTTATCGCGATATGATAACCACTTTTGTGATGCCAATTATTCGTCGAAAGCGTATGAGGCAGTTCTGGTTTCACAAGAAAGGGCTCCACCACACACAGCTCGCACCACAATCGATTTTTTGAAGAAATTGTTTCCTCGTCGTTTGATGTCGAAAAATGGCGATTTTGACTGGCCACCTCGCTCGCCCGATTTAACGCCACCTGACTTCTTCTTGTAGGGATATTTAAAACCAAAGCTTTATATTAATAAGCCAAAGACCGTAGAAGAGCTCAAGAACAACATCCGTGAAGAAATGGCCACTATTCCAGCCGAAATGTTAGCTAAAACTATGGAAAATGCTGCAAAACGGGTACAATACGCCGTACAAGCTCAAGGCGGCCATTTGAGAGATATCATATTCAAAAAGTGAAATTAATAAAAAAAACAAATATATTTGAAATTAGTCGTGGAATGCCTCGTGTTAGAGAGAATTCAGAAGAGGCGACCAACATCAGACTATTAACCGACTCTCATCTATTTTGAAGGCATCAGCTAATTTACTTATTTAACAGGGGATGTGGCAGGGAGTTTCTTCCGAAAAAACTGAGATTGCGTTGGTGATATACGAAGAAAATCAACACAGTCTCTGCTTATCTCATTTCATTACCGTCTGAACCGTTCTCTGATTAGAAGAGCGTAAAAATACATGTGAAATGCACAGGCGCAATTGTATTGCCGAAACTCCTACGTCGTGGCAGCTAAAGTTACTCTCTTGCTTCGAAGGGCCAAACTTTATAATCTATCATACTTGCGAATGCTTGGCTACCCTCCGATCGAAATTTAATACTTTGGTGTCAGATTTACAGGTGGCCGCCGCTTTGATTACTTTAAACTTAGTCAGCAAAATATCGATTGTTTGACGAGCTGTGTAAGGTGAGCTATGCTGGTGATAACAATGAACGTCTAAGTTCGCATTCAATGATTTCAGACTGGCTTTGAAAGCAACTACCATACCAACATCCATACCAAACTATCACTTCTTGCTGATGTCTTTCGCTTGTTGTTGTTGTTGTTGTAGCAGTAGCTTTGGCTGTGTCTGTGTAGTGTAAATCAGCGGTCGTCTTCATCTAGCTCATCTAACGGTAGGCCCCGGAAACTTGCTGTTTCGACTGGTTGGGTCCAGAGGGAGAGTGGTGTTAGATGAGTGGGTTTGATGGGGCATGTGAAAAGGTGCTCAGTGCCGTGCGGGCTTCCTTCACATGCCGGATATATGTTTAGTATGTCGGGGTCAATTCTGGATAGGTATGAGTTTAACCTGCTGCAGTATCCCGAACGTAGTTGGGCCAAGGTTACGCGGGACTCTAGAGGAAGTTGGAGCTCTTCGTATGCAATGGCTGGTGGTTGGACTACAATGACGGCACTTGGGAGTCGCGAGCTTTAGAAGGTGGTAAGAGTCTCCCGATGAATGTCGTTAATTGTCTGTCTGTACACTGTCGGTCTGTTTTGTCTTGGATCTCGTTCGAGTAATTGAGGAGGTCCCCTCTCATGTGCCTGGGAGGCGGCTCAGGCTCAAGTAAAGGGGTTTGCAATAACAGGTGTGACACGTGAATGGATTGCGCTATCGAGAGATGATTAACGATTTTTTATGGCCGGAATTGGATGGTATTGATCTGGACTGCGCTACGTGCCACTCAAGTAACCAAGCCATTAATCTTTTACGGGGAAAGTTTCCGGACCGTGTTATCTCTCGAAGAGGTGATCACAATTGGCTACCGAGATCTTGTAATTTAACACCCTGTGACTTTTTTCTTTGGGGCCACGTGAAAGAGAAGGTCTACGGGCAGCTACTTTGCAATTCGGTTATGGAAAATTTTATGAAAAGGATATTGTGCTGTAAGCATGACCGTGGTGGTCATTTACCTGATGTTATTTTCCACTATTAACGGCATACCTTCCTCTTTATAATAAAATAAACATACGATCATTTACATATATTAAAAAATAGCATTTTTCTTTGAATATCAAAATAACACCTCTGATTGGAGAATCCTATATATAGGTGTCTGCATGGGTGCGACCTGCGGTAACACCCTAACAGGAACTGCTCGCTGAGCAGTTTATTATGCTGATGTCTTTCGCCTCTCATCATTCGCTTCTCGAGATCTGCACTGCACTAAGCTACAGCGAGCATCAAGGGGTGCTTTATTTCGGCCGAAACTGCGTTTACTCAATTAGTTTTGTTGGATTCGTATTTGGTTTGGCCTAGTTTGGCTAGGCATTGCCGCAACGCATGCAGTAATTATTGTCTTTATTGATTCCAAAGAACGAGGGTATTAGCCTTTTGTTTTTATAATGGCTTTTTGCGAGTGCCGCACGAGAATGTCGCTTTGCTTGGCCCAGTAGGCAAACGGCGCGTATCTAAACATACATATGTATGTGTATAACTGTATCTAACTATAACTGTACTTTCTTGTTTAGTAAATGTAGCACAAAAAATTAAATACAATTGCCAACAAAAAAATAGAGATTCTGACACAAAACCACCAAATGGCCGGCAAACGGCATAGGCTGCCAAGTAGAGTAGTGCAGAGACAGTAGTAAAGTAGTGGCTGGGGCGAGACGCCACCAGTCGTCATTGCAATCAATGCTAGTGTGACGTCGTAGTGTCTGTGTCTGCCTGCACTTAACACCATAAAATTTTGCCCTTTACACGCGCTCGCTATTAAAACAGGGTTACAGGTTAACAACAACAGAACACGGCTTTGTTTTTATTTTTTGATTAACAAAAATGATAAAAAGAGAACACACAAAGGCGTTCAAGTAAATGCTTAGTTATTTAAAGCGTTGAGTGAATACTTCATAGCCTATAGCATATGAAGTGTAGCTATCTGTGGAGTTTTGAAAAAATAATTCATTTAATAGTCTAAAAATGCAGTATTTCTCACAGACTATGAAAAACAGATTAATGCTAAAATTAAATAAGATTTAATATTTATTTTAATTTACAGAGAAAGAATATTAGAGAATACTTGGAGTTTAGTTCAACAATTCATTTAGCAACCATTTGAAGTGTTACTTTGTTCAAGAAAAATCTAGACCAATGAGATTTGAAAGCGATTTAAATTCTCTCAAAAGTCTAGAAATCGGAGCATTGGAAGCATAATTAGGTCAAACCATCCCTAACCAGAAAATATCATGATTTCGTAAGCTTTGCTGAGGAATAATAAAAAAAATGTTGCGTTGCGCTGGAGAGTCACTTCGCCTCACTTACCAAACCGAAAAACGAGAGTGAGGGAGAGAATAATCCTTCTGCGATTCGAACTCACAACGTCTGGGATGGCCGGCTAATGCACTTACGCTAGACGCAAAAATATATAATAGCACTTCAATATTTTGAGAAGTTTTGACTATTTCAATAATTAATACTTTTTTATTAATTTATTAATTATTTATTTGTTAAATGAAGTTATTATTTTTTATAAAAATATAGTTCATTCTATGATAGTTCAATCATTCCATTAATCCAAGTCTCAAACTTTTTACAAGATGCAAATTTTCATTTAACTTTCAAAACTTTTAATCAAAATAAAAATAAAAAAAAATTTGGTTTTTATATTTTTTTTTTGTTTTAGTGTTTGGCCAGAATATTCTGCAGTTGATGCGGATGCATTTGTTTATGAAGTTTAGCTTTCGTACAACAATACGGACTTCACGCATGAGCCGAATATTCGTAGTTTAGTGCGCCTGGTGATTTGCGAACTCCCCCATACTGTATGCATCCGCCCGAATGCCGCCCTTGCTTGTTTAGCCTGCAGTCGCCATCTTCATCTGCTCCACCATCTGCCGTGATAATGCAACCGTGGTAGCAGAAGCTTTCGACGAATTCCACCGGGCATCCGTTCCTCAATATCTGCCTTGCGTTATTGTGGTTAACCCTCATAGCCTTGATCTTGGCGATGTTGACCTCCAGTCTGACTAGCTTGTCCGCCTTCGCTGGCAGGCCAGTGGGTTTGTGAGAGAGGAGGCAGATGTCATCGGTGAAATCCAGGTTTGCAGATGTCTGGTATAGTTTATATACCGGGAACTTTAAGGTTATCGTTGGCACACTCAAATAACCAGCTCCTATCTCCAGCAACAACCCATCTCTGCCGTCCTCAGACTAAACATTTTTTTACATGTTGCTTACAATGACGGCCAAAAAAGTTAGTATTGAAAATACGCCCAAAAAACAAACCAAACCATACTGTCGATTTCAAACATTGACTGAAACTCAAGTAAGGTTGGTGCCCTCAACAATACAAAGTTTGGTTTTATTGTTCCAGGTTTGTGTTTTTCTATGAGAAATTCATTCACCCATTAGGAAGTTAAAAAGACGATTCCAAAAATTAGCACTGTTGCCACCATTGGAATGTTAAAAAAACAACACTTTTTTCCATACTTAGCTAGAGCGGGTATTACTGAGAGATTGAGATAAGAACCTTTGTCAACTCATCGCTTCGCACTTGTTAGCTCCCTTCATATACATACTTAGACATACATACATAGGTCTCAGAAACATAACAACAAAGTAACTATGTACACCCTTCATTTTAATGAAACCCGCCAAACACCCGCAATACTGAACCAATTCAATGCGAGGCAATTACTCCAATTTATAGTGTAATTCTAGGGGAGTGTACGAGCACATACATACATACATATACACATACATACATATGTATGTATGTACATATGCCCAGTAATTGTCACGCGAACGCGCATAATGAAAACTTAAGTACTCATTGTCAGAAATGTGTCAAAAACACAAACACAAAGAAAAATCAAAAGTTTAGCTGTCCCTCAGTTGTCAAAGCGTTTCATTTCGCTCATCAAATCCCAATTGTGTTGAATGCGCGCATGTATTTGTGCATGAGGCATATCATACATACATATGTAGATTCATATGTACCTACCCATTTACAGTTGTACATAGGAAACAACCAACACCTGTCACAAAGTGGCCGACCACCTGAAAGCATTTTAGGCAACATTATCTTCAGTGGCCTCATTCAGGTCGGACACACATGCGAGTGCACACATTCAAGCACATATAAGCGCAACTACAACATACAAATGTCTTGTATGTATGTGTGTACGTATATGCATTGTGACAGCAACTTTTGCTTCTGTTGCAGTTACGTGTGTATGTATGTGTGTATGTATGAAAGCATGCATTTAATTTTAACTCTATGGCACCTCTCTGGGGATGGTGCGCACTAATTACAGCCAACATGAAATGAAAGCCATCCATCGCAAACAGCAAAAACAAGTCAACTATACCATGCAACGATCCAAAAACCCATTGAAAGAAAGCGAACAAAAAACGAAGGAAATTGTGGAAAAAAGTGTGTAAAACATTTTGCAACACGTCACTCATTGCTTTCAGCTCGCAAACAAATGTACATCATACAAGTTTTATACGAGCACGAGTACGAGTACGAGTATATTTGATGGTTTCTTTGTTGGTGTATACTCGTATGCGCGTCTGCTTCTGTGTTTGTTCTAACACTTTTCTGCACATTTCAGCATAATTTTTTTTTTCCTTTTCTAACATTTAAATTTATGTTCGCTTCACCGTTTGCCGGTCGACGGTGTGTGCGAAAGGATGAGGAGAAACTTACGTGGGTCTCACCTATGCATTTTAAAGGCATAGTAGGCGCATATGTTTTCACGTACGCTTGTGTGCTTTTATATATTTCTTTGTACTATGCAGTACGATTAAATATGCCAATTCATAATAGCAAAACTGGTACATTTCGGAGTGAAACCAGTCCACGCTTTTCTGAAAACATTCTCTTAAGTGACATAGTGCTTGAGTATAAGGAGCGCCGCACTTCGTACTAGTTTTGAATGAGTTCCTACTAGGGATGTAAATCCCGATATTTATTAAGTACCGAACATTTCGGGACTATTTCGGGATTTGCCATTTCTTACAAAGTGGCGATATAAAAATCCCATTTTTAGGGATGTTAATCCCGATATTTATGAAGTACCGATATTTTCGGCACTATTTCGGGATTTGTAATCTCTTATAAAGCATGTGAAAGGCGACATAAAAAGCGTTTTTTTTAAATAATATAATATAAAAAGTGGCACAAACTTACTTTCAGATTAAAGATTTAGATTTACTGGAGGTTTGCACTTCCACTTCATGGTCCTTTGTGCCCTCTACTCATACCAGTACTTCATGCAGACCCAGTTCCCTTATTAAACTCAGGATAGAGCTGAGTTGGACTGAACGTATATGTCTTTCTTCCGGCTGCAAATGGCCGAGATGTCTCAACCTTCTCCGCGCCATAGCACTGCATTCAAGGAGAAGGTTCATTGGAGTCTCCTGGGATTGGTCACAGAAACGTCAAGAGTCAGTGGACCATATCCCGATCATGTGCAGATGGCTGCGCGGGGTTTCTATGTAAACGCGTTGGACTGCTATTGTAAAGAGATAGCATTTGCTTCATGCTTTTATTCTTCGGCTGGTTAAGATTAGTAATGAGTATTGCTGAGAGTTAAACCGCATTTCAAATTTCAGGACCAGTAGCGGACTTAAATCGTCACTACTGCGATTGACAAAGAATACCTACTCGAGTACCGTCCATGGAGAATCATGCACGGCTTCAAGAGTGACGATTCGGACTAACATGTCCATATGATTTTCAGTAAATCATGTGCTCCTTCAACTTCGTTCTAATCTAGCCACTCTAAGCCGTTGACGCTTGCGCACAGTAACTCATTAGCTCGTCTTGTGACAATCCGTGAGGGTCGCACTTTGCGGAACATGCGCGCCTGCTTAGCTGGTGCAATGTGAGCTGCTCTCCTGTGCTCTGCAGCTCTTGTGATAGATGCGAAGTAAATACCGCATGTACTGCAGCATATTTTCTCTAAATCATCACGTATACTTGGGCAATAGAGATCAATAGGCGTGCTGATGAAGGCATTCAGCGGTTGAATCGGTACGCGTATTAGAAATGGAGCAAATGATTTTCCGTCATGTTCTTTAAAGTCCGGAATTGTCAAGCGTCAACCTGAGTGATAGGGCGTTCGGCTCATAGTGGCGCGAAAACACATATGGTGGTTTGACAGTAGTAATGTATAACGTCGAAGTATGAATGAATTATTTTCTTTCGAACGAATTAGTGAATGATCTAATCATACTACGATTACGCTTGAGATGCAACTTTTTGCGTGTATAATGTTTTGTTCCAATAATAATGAATATTTCGTGATATTTGCCGGGATGCCGGGACTCTCCAACGTAAGTTAGACGTCATTTGACCCGAAAATTTCGGTTTTCAAAAAGTCAATAAAATGAGCATCTATAGTTCTTTCTTTACCAGAAAAGAAAATACCTTTAAGTTTAGGTACACTCATGGGCAAAACAAAAGAATTATAATAGAAATTACAGCTTGAAAGACTCTACAGCTTCTATCGCATTATTCGAGGTACTGGAACGTCACGGTCTTCCCACTGCCAATTTTTTTTTAAGTACTCGATTTTCTTTGGGGTTGGAGGGAGTTGAAAATGTATGACTTCTTAGGATTAAATGTGATCATAATTTCGCGTATTGATTTCTTTAGAGGATTAACCTCTTTTACGTAAGACAATTTGCATTCAGTTCAAAGAAAATAGGAAAAAAACATAAAGCAGTTGAATAGATTACAAAAATATTTGCCATAAAATTGCGGTACAAAACTCTGCATAGATACACCGGGAGGTAAGCCTCTGACTAAGGGAAAAGAAACAAGAAATAAACTTCAAAGAAAAAACGGTGTATGACAGCTGTTATGCCTCGGGCACCCTTTCCATAACCTATCGACAGAATCTTGTTAATAAATTGTTTAAAAATAGCGAAACCCGCAAGAACCATGTATTCTCTCCATATAACGGTAATTTTTAGATACATAGAAAACTTAATATTTAAAAAAAAATTCTAAAATACCCTAAAATAAGCACAAATAATGACCTTGGGAAAAGTAATCATGGTTTGAAAAAAATAAATAAATAATTTGCGCGTACACTTCTGTTACACTTTGGCCAAGCTCCTTCTTCTATTTGTGGCATGCGTCTTGTTATTGTTCCACAAATTGAGGGACCTACAATTTTAAGCAGACTCATGGGTGAAATACTCTCGGAGATTTACCATTGCCTGCCGAAGGGCGTCCACTATTAGAAACAAATTTTTCATTTTTCTGTTTCATGCACTGAGACTCGAACCTACACACTCCCCAATGGTAGTCACGCACCAACCCATTTGACTACGGGGGCCATCATCTTGGTCTTAGCATCATAAAAATCACCGCTGGGCCTTCGATAAATGCTGCTGAAGTGACACACGAAATAATTACAGTCAATGCTGCATTACTTCTTTACGGTGCAGCTCTCAAAATCTGTTTTATTTCTCTTAAGATATCGCGAGTGAGGTCAGCAATCAACTCCATCTCACATTTCGCTTAAAGTTGCTTACTAACAAAATTTGCACACTTTAATCGTTCTCACTGATATATAATATTTCAATATTTTTTTCTCATTATTACAAATTCTTTGAATTACAAATTGATAAAACAAAAGTGTTATCATTTTCACAACAAATATAAAATCCCTGCATTATTCTTCATACCAGCAACAACTGTTGAAATATGGCAATATAGGACTAGTGTTTTCACGCAGTTATACCAATTTTTACTACTTGGCTTGCGTATGACTGTCTGTCTACGTAAATGAGTGTAGTTTTTTTACAGTCCGCCTTTTGTTTTATGAGTGTCGCTGTGCCTCTGTGTGTATGTGTGTGTGAATGTGTGATTTGTTAGCTCATGTGAAAAGCGTGACCAACTGTAATGTCGCATTTCTGGTAACGAGCCTTAAATGATGTTGTCTTTGAAGATTCAAGAGGACTCGTATAAATGTAGGCATTGATAGATATCATACGAGTATGTGCATCTGTGCTTGTCTAGCAGAAAATTATACGCGTACATGGGCTTATGTATTTGGATTTGCTGCAGATTTTATACATACTTTCGGAAAATTTTTTATTTTAAACTCTACCGGAAATCCAACATACTGGCTAGCAGATCCTGATAAGACCCTAGATTTGATCGACGTCTTTGTTTATGGTCAGACAAATTCCGATCAGTTTGGTAACTGTAGAAAATGGTTTATATCTAAACTCAGACCATTCGCCCATTTTTATGAATACAGCAGTGAAATAAAGTCGAATAAAAAGAACTGTAAACTATCAATTAAGTGGACAGATTGGGAGTCCTTCAAACATAAGTTTTACACTCTTATGGGCGAAAATAAAGCAATTAACAGCCCTGAGGGCAAGGAAAAGGAAACAATGGACTGACTTCATAATGCAGTTACAGAAAACTGCTTGGTGAAGTACTCCAACGAAAATGTACGAGTATACCACCAAAATAAGGAAAAAAATGGTAAACAAAACGATTCCCACCATTGAAAATCAGCTTAATAATTAATTAAGCACAGAAATTATTAAGCTGATCAATGAATCCAAAAGAATCCAATAAATTTTCAGTTATGCCAACGATTTGTCCAGCACTCAGAAGACTCAATCAAGTCCATTTCGTACTACACACCGAGTTCCCTATCTGATATTCCTTAAATCTACTCTACCTCCAAAGAAATTTGAGTAGATCTTGTGTTGCCAAGGAGCCAAGATGGTTACTTCTTAATACATCATTGCCAAAGACCTCGAGCCTGACTCGAGCGATGCCCGTGCTGACGCTCCGAAAATGGTCTACCGTCTCATCCTCCAAAGAACATTCTAGAGCATAGTATACTTGTGTTGCCAAGGAGCCAAGGTGGTTACTTCCTAATACATCATTGCCAAAGACCTCGAGCCTGACTCGAGCGAAGGCGGAGCAGACGCACCGAAAATGGTCCACCGTCTCATCCTCCTCTTCACAAGCTAGGCATAGTATACTGTCTGAGATGCCTACCTTTCTCAGCATGTGCTTTGCCCATAGAGAGTGGTCCGTCATCAGTCCAACCAGCCGCATACAGTCTCCTCTACTTAATGACAGGAGCGTAACTGTGACAGTCAGTCGGACATGAATAAAGATTTGTCCATCTGCAGCCTCTCTCAGCCTGTCTAGCTCGCTTGTGGGTTAGAGTAACCCGATTGCTAAACGTGGTTTTGATGACTGCAGAAGGGAGTAGCAGAACACTACTCACGGGTTTAGTACAGTACTATTGGGTTGTAGTACGATGGTCTTCCTGGCTGAGTATTTGCACCTGTTCAGGCCCTCAGCATTCTAATCTAATGTAATCAAAGACAAATCTGCTCAAAGACAAATTACAAGTACGCAAAACAAAATGATCAGCAAAAATTTACAACGCCTAGCAGCTAATGAGAAATCCGATTATTCTCTTTGGAAAACCACAGTGAACATAAAAAACTAATAATTCACAATCCTCTAATTAACAAAGCAAATAACTCTCAAGTTTGGGCAAAAAGCGACATCGAAAAGGCTGACGTTTTCCCACAAAATCCTTCATAAGATATTTCAATCCCATGGAATAATTGATAGCTTTATCCCACCTCCTGACTTGAACATTGCCTTTGGATCCGTTCAGGACAATGTAGTTAATGAATTGGGTTTGCGCGATGTTGCTGCAAAGTTGATCTCAAAGAACCTGTGTTTCATGCAAAAAAGGAACTGCGTTGAAATCGACAAAGACATGATTTTCAAGACTGAATTTGGCCCAACATTAATCAAGCACATCATATCTGGAGGCGAGCTGTGGGTTTATGCTTACGATCATGCTGATGTCTGACATCAGACGAGTGAGTAGAGAGCTCCGAATGAACCAAGACATAGGAACGACACGTCGTTTTCGGGCAAAAAAGAAAGCGATGCTCACCTTTTTTATGGATTACAACGGCATTGTCACGAAGAATTTTTGCCAGAAGCTCAGACAGTTAATAAGGACTATTATTTGGGCGTTATGAGACGTTTACGTAAAGCATTTCGTTAAAAAAGAAGAATTTATGAGAAAACAACTCGTGGACTTTGCACCATAATAACGCACAGTGCCATTATTATCCGTGAATTTTTGAACAAGAACAAAACGAATGCCATCTAACAACCATCGAATTCACTTGATCGAGTCAGAAAACGACTACGGGCAACTCGTTTTAGCAGCCCAAAGGATGTAGTGGAAAAATCAAAGAGAGCTCTGATGGCTATACCGAAAATAGAGTTCCAGAAATGCTTCGAGAGCTGCATCAAATGCTGACATAACTGCATTGCAGTTGATGGGGACTATGTACTTTGAAGGCGATCACTTTGAAGTATATCACTTGAGGAATAAACTTGTATTTTGAGTTTTCTGAATATATTCCGGAAATTTTTTGATCAAGGTGGTATACTTTAAATGAAATAAATACAATAAGTGCATGAATTACAAAAAAAAAGTTGATTTTCTAAGTGCAACAAAATTCAACAGCGTCCTGTTAACAAAAATTAACAAAAACCAAATTGTATGCTTCTTGATAGAAAACCTTTGAAGAATTCCCCGAGTAAAGCAACAATCAAAGACAGCACCATAGAGTTCTTCACACCGATCACTTTATTTCATTACTTGGCAATTTTACGTATATTTTGTTTTTGTAAACCCAACGAAAAGGCCTAAGTGTCAAGTAACGAAGCACCGCGGGAACAAGCTTCGCAATTTGATCGGTACAAGGCGAATCTATTGAAGGTAATAGCAGTAGATCGACTGATAGAATCCAGTAGACAGCAGACAGGATTCGGATACAACAACCTCTAAACTGATGAAACAAAGTAGGAATAGCCTTACCACCTTGAGTGAAAACCATAGAGTTACCTTAATCTAGAGGTCCCGCGACATCGGGCAACGTTCAAGGCAACGAAAAAGCAAATGAACTTACAAGAGGAGGATCTGTCATGCATACCGCTCTTACAGAAGTAGTATTCAAACCACTGGGTGTAATCAAGAATGCAATTTCCTCAAAATACCTTCGAATCGCATATTGTAGATGGAGAGACCAGATGACTTCCAAAATTAGAAAAACGTTATGGCTCAACTACAACCTCAAACAAACGTCAATATTGATAAACATGTAAGGACGGGACGCTTGGAGACTCATGGCAATCATAACTGCCTTTTGGTCTGTCGTTGAAGAAGCAGCCAAAATGGGCACACCTCACAACACGCACTGTCACAATTATAAACAACCATAGGAAAAGGAAACAATCTTCCATTTCCTCTGTGAATGCCCTGCCTTATGGAAAGAGAGAATGTCAACCCTTGGCAAACCACTGTTCGAGTGTCTCAAACAACTGTCTGGCTTAGACGTCAACAACTTAATAAGTTTCTTAAATCACACAGACTGGATATAGTCATGCTGTAAATAACCGTTAAACAAGTTCGTAACAAGGATGTAGCAACAAAGTGGTGCAGAAGCGCTAGATGGATTCCGAATCAACCAAGACCGGCTGATTTGTTTTATGTTTTCATTCGCCGTGCACGTTCGAATGCCAGCACAAAATGAAATAACGAAAAGCCGTACCATTCGCACTATCGTCGTATACTTCGCACTTCAAATGCATGTCGGCTGTTCAACGCAGTTCGTCCTTTTCTTTTATATTTTCTACTGTCGTGACATTCCAATGTACAAAATTTTGTTGAGGGTCGAATGAATTGATTTGTTTTGAAAAAAATTAATTAGTTTTGGGAAGATATTCAGAACAGTAAATTACTTCATTTTCAATTTCTAAGCAATATCGCTGTTGACACGAATTACTGCAGCGCAGTTATAAGAATAATTATAAATGAATTTGCTGACAGATTTGAGCATTTCAAAACCAGCAAAGCCACTCATCATAGTAAATCCTCTCAATACAAACAGCAACGAAGTCCACATTGCGCCATTTGAAATTTATGCTGGATATCTAGAAATGCAATTGACCGATTTAAAAAGTAAAGCTTTGAGGAGTAAAAAATGTGCAAAGTTGAAAAGCAAGTTGGAAGAGTTGCAGGTCCAGAAATATGTATAAGGATCGCAACAAAACTGGACAACTTTAAAAGAAGTTGGTGAGTTGCGGCACTTATAATCGTATGGACGCATGGAATAGTCTTCCAGATTGCAACTGTGAGGGGAAGAAATTCCCATTTGGAGTGTAAAATAAGAGGCCAACTAACAAATTATAATTTAGAGTAGTGTTTGAAACTTAAAAGAGAAAATTATGAGCCAAATTTATCACAAGCAAAATAATAAATATATATATTTTTTTTAATGAATAGATTAGTTCTTCTTTATCGAGTACTATTTATTGTTGGCAAGAAGAAATTGTGTGGCTCTTTAAAAACTTTGTAATTTTATAGATTGTAATATTAGGCTCTTCCGACTCAAAATGTTGCCGACCACTGATCTAGTGCCATCACCTTTAATACGCCTTGGATTGGTAGTTGGCAAAATAACAATGAGCTTTTTGACAATTTGCGCTTGAAAATTGAAGGCAAAAATCGGGAATGATGGAAACAAGATTGCGCCCATCAGAGAGTACATGACGTCACACTAGCCTAGTTGTGTAGTGTTGCTAATCCTTTGCTCTTCGTAATAAATTTAGTGCTTTTTCGTACTCAGTGTTTTACCTCTTTTATGGGTTTCGGGTTTGTTTCTTTTTTTAATTTGAAGCTACCAAAACTGTAAGTTAAAAAAAGTGTATAATTAAAATAGAAAAGGCTAAAAATGCCACTCGGGGAAGATTTTAGAATTTTTGATTTTTATAAAATTTAACGCAACTCACATTTTTTGCCCCTTTTTAGGTTATGTAAGAACATTGACCACCGTAGCCGAATGGGTTGAAACACCAAAATTAAGAAAAACATTTTTCTAATAGTGGTCGCCCCTCGACAGACAATGGCAAGCCTCCGAGGGTATTAAAAAATAAAATAAATAATTGGCGCGTACACTTCTGTTAGGTGTTTGGCCGAGCTCCTCCTCCTATTTGTGGTGTGCGTTTTGATGTTGTTCCAAAAATGGAGGGACCTACAGTTTCAAGCCGACTCCGAACGGCAAATATTTTTTTATGAGGAGCTTTTTCATGGCAGAAATACACTCGGAGGTTTGCCATTGCCTGCCGAGGGGCGACCGCTATTAGAAAAATGTTTTTATAAATTTTGCTTTCACCGAGATTCGAACCAACGACCTCTCTGTGAATTCCGAATAGTATCACGCACCAACCCATTCGGCTACGGCGGTATTTCTGCCATGAAAAAGGTCCTCATAAAAAATATCTGGCGTTCGGAGTCAGTTTAAAACTGTAGGTCCCTCTACAACATCAAGACACACACCACAAATAGGAGGAGGAGCTCGGCCAAACACCCAAAAAGGGTGTACGCGCCAATTATATATATATATAAGAATATTGGATCTACTTCTCTCAACTCTTCTTAACATTTAAGACGTTTTTATAAATGTTAAATCCCTTTGAATTTACTGAATACGAATTAAAGCTATAGAGGTGTAATCGTTTCTTCCGGTCCTCAATCCTTAGCGGGCATCAAGAGGTGTATTCATGGTAAAAAAGAAAAACTAAAAAAATAAAAATAAAAGCTAATGCTGAAGAAACCATAAAGACCTTTTTGAAAAAGGAACACCCTATCTTGCAACATAACCTCAAATATAGCAAAAAAGTGTCTTTCGTCTCTTTTACAAAGAGATTATTTTAACATAAGTTTTAAATAGAAGGACTTTTAAAACTCTATTGAATTGAAACTCTATTGAACATAACCCTAACAAATTTATTATTAACAAAAAAAAAAAACGCTCACACTAAATTTTTCACGCATACAAAGTTCTTTAAATAGTTCAATAAAAATTTGTTTTTTTCTTTTCTTTAAATGAGCATTTTATTGCTTTTTCATATCCAAAACTGGGCAACACTGCAGTTGCGAGAGAGAGACTTGACTGCTCTAAGGAGAAGAAGAGAAGCAAACTTGGAAAAATGTAAAGAAAGTGAAGAAATATCGCGCACGAATAATATCCAGCACCAACAATAAACGCAATCGCGGAATGTGTGACCAGATGATAAAAAAGTAAAGCTAAATAGAACTGAGTGCATAATGGAAAAAATATACTTAGTGCTGCCATAAGTTCTGTTACAAGTTAAGTGCGTTATAGATATGAAATTATAAAACTTTTTTTAATGAAGTTAATTTTATTTAATGATAGAAATGTTAAAAAAAATTTTAATTTTCATTCGAAAACTATTGGGCCATTCAGCTATTGCAGCACGCACAGATTTCATGAAAATTGACGTAGCTGCTCGAACCAAAGATTGTTTGAGCCTCTCCAAACCTCTTTGAGGTCTTCGATAGGTGCGACGTTTACCAATTCTGACCGCAACTTGTAGACCAATCGATTCAGATTTTGGAAGATTATTTTTAGCCACTGCTGGGCGATTTTTGTCTTATGGGCTGGGGCGGAATCTTGCTGGAAGATCCAAAACTATCCATTGAAGAGAGTACTGCTCAACTTGCTTCACCACGGCTTCTAAGACATCCTTCTGGTATACTTTTTTAAAAGAAATGAAGCGATGTAAAGCCTTTACAAGACAGTCCCCACCAAACCATTACGGAGGCTGGGTGGTGCCCATGCTGGACCCTTGGAGCAATATTTTTTGCGTCCTTAGAAGTTTTAACCTTGACTTTGTAGTTTTACTTATGACTGCATGCCACCGAAGAAGGTCTTCGCATCTGTCGAGTATAATTGTCTTCAAGCGCGTTGTCAACAGATGACCAGGTGAGAGACGGAAGGCTTTCATGTGGAGATCATCTCTAATTAATCTGACATAGATCTGATCGATATATTCATTTCCCTGGACATAATTTTTTGCTTTCTAATGGGATTCTTCTGCGAATTCTTTCTCGAACAGCTTTTATGGCTGCACTGGTTCGAACCACGCGAGGACGACCACTTCTTTTTCTGTCCGTCACGTCAGGCGTTTGGGAAAAAACGATTGATCGTACGGTAAACAAAGTAAGTTTTTTCAGCAATTCGTAAATCTCACTTGCACTTTTACCACACTTTTGTAATGCAATCACTGCAATGCGATTTTGCTTAGCTCCCCATTCCATTGTTAACAAGCGAAATTTGCCACGAAACTGAGTACAATTTATGAGTAGACAATGCATACGAACAAAAGCAAAAATTACATAACATTTTTTTTGAGAATTTGTTCTTGCAAGACTAAGCATATACTTTATATTATATATTTATAAACATCACATTTTAATTAGAAGAGGCTAGAAAAATGTCAGGAAGAAAGAACTAAAACCTAGGCTAGAGAACCAAAAAATGCTAAATTTACGGAAATGGTAACCTAGTGACACTGTCCACCAATTGGGCGCGTATGAAGACATGAAAATCAACTGATATTGCCAAATTTGCTGAGAGCAAAGTAACGGGATCACTGATTATTCTCTCCATCGTGGGAAAAGAGTATATAAGACATTTTTGTAGTCAAAACTTTAATATTTCAGAGATATTTTCTTCCAGTGGCTAATTCGCAAGTGCTAGAAACCCCAAGAAAATTGAAGGGTGAGGCACAGAGTCTTATTTAGTTTTTTTGGCCGAGAATGGTGAAATTGAAATGCGTATATGCTGCAGCGTTTTTTTTTTTATTAATTAATTAATAATTTTTGCTTCCTCGCTGTATTTCAGTATTTTTAGTTTTTTGTTTTAATTTGTAATTTTGTGTAGTGAAATTGCTATTCTTTTTGAGAATAAGTTCATAGCGTTTTTATATTTTCTTTTATTTTACAACGATTTGTTTGCTGTTTGACAAAGGGTAGGTAGGTATTCATTCGATAGAACTTTCTCTGCTCTGCTAAACTATGTTAATTGTATTTTTGAGTTATTTAATTTTTTATTAGTTTTGAAGCTTAGAAATGGAATACCCAGGAGGCAAAACTCAATATTTTCGACACCTCCTCTTCTTCGTTTTTCAGCGGGGTCAAAAAGCTGCCGAAGCAGCTCGGGACATTTGCGACGTGTATGGAGAAGGTGTCATATGCGAGGCTACAGCACAAAAATGGTGTGTAAAGCTGTAATATGGCGACTTTGACGTCCAAGAGCTCGAATGGGAGATCTCTCAGCATCTGCCGTACCTTGCACCGATCAATTACCATCTTTTTCACTTCCTGTCAAAGCATATGAGGGCGTACTTTCGGTAACAAAGACGTTCTTAAAAACTGGCTCAACAACTTCTTTGACACCAGACCAGGCAATTTTTGGCGAAACGGCATCAACAAATAGGTCGAGAGGTGGGAAGAGGTTGTAAACAGCAACGGAAATTATATGATTAATTAACTTATTGACATAGTAATTATTGTTTTATGTTTAAATAAAAATCTGGTGTGAAAAAACATTTCCAAACTAACAGAAATTAGTCCAAATGGTCGTTCACATCGAAAACCATTCGCCGAACTGACAACTAACAAACCGCCAAGGCAACAAAATTGATGCGAATACCCACCCCTTAACTAAAATTTGCCAGTTTCATGTTTGAGAAGCAGCTGGAAAGAAATTCACTTTAAGGACGCCACCTCGAAACCACTGATTTCTATGCATGACTATTCCCTTTCATTTTCTTGTGCTTTGAAACTGCTTTTGGAAAATAGAAGCACACACACACACACATAATTATGTGTCAATACAAAACATGCTTTTAGTGTGAAAAATGTCCTAAACTAATTATAATTCATGAAATCCTTTAATTATCCACTTAATGGCGAGTTAATCACACACTTGGCACTCGGTGCATGTTGCTTTAGTTTTTATTGCGCCACGCTTACTAATATTTAGGGAATTTGCAATTATAGCGCTCATGTGAGTGCATAAAGCCAACAAAAATGGACGAAAATACAAGGAAAAGTTCAGCAGAAATGCTTTGCATTCAACGCCTAAAACGAAAGTGAAATTCCAACACTATAATTTACTCGCGATTGACGCTGGAAAAGTAAGCAGCACATAAAGGCACATTATAGCGCACACAAACACACAAACGCACAAGGCAAGCAGAATGCACAAGCGCAGGCACACGCGGCACACGTGAATAGAAGAGTAGCGCTTATTAGTATGAAGTCGTAAAAAAAGTACTTAAACGCCGCTTGCTCGTACACACACACACACAGATACATATTGACATACTTACAAATGGGCGAGCGAACGAACGAATGAACGCGACGTTAACAGGCGGAGGAGGGCGGCTAGGCCGACTTGCCGACTTGGCGTACAGGCCGACCGACCGACCGACCGACCAGCCCGCCTGCCTACCTGCCTACCTGCTAACTACTGGCAAACAGTTGACACGCGCGACAATCAAACAGTTGACAATGACGATGTTAGACACGCGAACTTTTCACGGCAGCAACTAAGGGCTGCTTTTAACGCTTGAAATTGAAAACGAAATGAAAAGTGAACAAAACTATGCGCATTTCAAAAGTAAATGGCGCAAAGTGAATGGAGGAGGCCCATTCTCGCATGAATAAAAATAAAAAGCAAAATTAAAAATGTACTAAAATAAAGCAGAAAAATAAATAATATAAATGGCGTATTTGAAGTGTACGCGAAAAGGGTAATCGCTGGATTTTATTTGGTTTAACTCATTCGTAAAATGCATACAAAGTATGTAAAATAGTAAAACAGTAAATTAGTAAATCACAAAAACAAAAAAACAAAAACGCACATAAAAAACACAAAACGAAACGTATGAAAAAGACGCGCAAAGTCGCTGCACCCAAGCGGAATAACCTGCGAATATACAAATAACAGCAACAACACAATACGCTTACAAATAAATTCACCCATAGAGACGCACATACACCAGCACACCCACACAAGGGCACAAAGCCACGCGTATGTAGGTAAGTGCACTAAAGTCAATAGCAAGTGACTCTTGCCACTGCCACACCCCCGCCCTTTGCACGCGAGCGCAGCTAACCATTCGACCACCAGGTGCAGGCATTGGTGGCAGCAGCAGCAGCATTGAAGGATGGCAGTGCGTATGCCACTGCTTGCGCGCCGCTGCACTGCTGTTGCTGGACAAGTTTAACGCGCGACTTCACATGCTAGCGTTTAGCCACTTTCGCCAAAATGAAGGAAAGCTCATTTCCACTAGTCGCATGTCGTATGTGGCAAAGCACAATGGCACCCTGCCATACACACTTTGTGTGTATGTATGTATGCGTGTATGTATGTGCACATCGTATGTCGCGCATAGTAGCGCATTGAGTTCGTGGTTGTGCTGTGTCGTGTGGAACCCCGTTGACCTTGTTCCAGTTAACTTGTATCTGCATAAACATTTCCACACACACACACCTTATGTGCATACATACATTCCTATGTATGCCAGTGCATGCATTTACTTACTATGTAGGTTTAAAGCCATGGTTAATCGTACAGATTTACAAATGTGAAGAAACGACCAGACGCTGCATCGTGAGCGTGGACATAATCTTTTAGCCATTACGAGCGCATTTATGTGCCAGTAGTAATGGTCTATTTGCAAGCAAATACAAATTTGTGTTTATGTTCATTTCACTCTACTTACATGCACTATACGAGGGGGGGATGATAAGTTACTCGTGGCTTAAGTTACTTAATGAAAGATAATATTGGTTTTATATTTTTTTTTTCAGCCTAACCTCCCTCGAGAGAAATACACTTTTCACATAGTGAATGCTATACCTTTACTGCCACTGAAAAATATATTTATTAAATTTCTCTTCAAAATAGTTTTCAACTCACCGCCTTCAACTCACGAAAATCTTTATCGCCGTAACTACTGTTTTTAATTGAAAAAAAAATCTCCAAGTGTCGGTACGGACTGCAGGATGTCTGTCAAATTTCTATGAATTCTGTAGAGTCATTCGAAGCGAAGGGGAAGGAAATCCAAATACATGAGTGCGAAAGGCTTGAGATGACCAAAGAAGCCCTCAAAAACTATACACCAAACCTCGGCGACTTACAGAGGGTTCTAAGGCTGGCACGCAGTCATTAGAGTGACACTCCGTACTCATATCACCGTACTCCTGTACTCACATTACTGTGTGACAAAAATCGAGTTTCTTTTTGTTATTCAGAAAACAATTCGAAAATTCCTTCAAAAAATTCAATTCATTCATAAAAATTATGAATTTGTTATTCAGAAAAAAATGCATATGCACCTGAAACTACAAACCTTACATAATACTAGGTTTTTCAATAGGTTTTGCGGTTCGGAAAGTAAAACCCAGTTTTGTGGTTTAAAATACACTTTATTATTCAGTATAGTCTCCCGGAGCATTAATACCATTGTTCCAACGAGATTCTAATTTATGACTTCCATGCCTTAAGTAAGAATCTGAAAGGGCTGCAAAATGTGCTTCTACAGCTTTTGTCACCTCATCATTTGATAAAAAACGCTTTCCGGGAATGCATTTTTTTAGTTCTGAAAACAGATGAAAGTCGCTAGGGGAAAACGGCCATAATCTTAATGAAAAGGAATTTTTTCCGTTTGCAAACTGGGTCTTTTTTCACGAATTTTTCGCATCAGCTGGTCTAAATATATATATATAATTGGCGCGTTAACCCTGTTTGGGTGTTTGGCCGAGCTCCTCCTCCTATTTGTGGTGTGCGTCTTGATGTTGTTCCACAAATGGAGGGACCTACAGTTTCAAGCCGACTCCGAACGGCAGATATTTTTATGAGGAGCTTTTTCATGGCAGAAATACACTCGGAGGTTTGCCATTGCCGGCCGAGGGGTGACCGCTATTAGAAAAATGTGTTTTTTTTTATTAATTTTGGTTTCACCGAGATTCGAACCTACGTTCTCTCTGTGAATTCCGAATGGTAATCACGCACCAACCCATTCGGCTACGGCGGCCGCTGGTCTAAAAGGTTACAATAATATTTAGAATTTATTTTTTTACCAGTTTGCAAGTAATCCACAAACAAAATTCCTTTCGCATCCCAAAAAACTGATTCTAACATCTTCTTGACCGATTTCTGGACACGAGCTCGTTTCCGAGCCGAAGAAACAGGTTCACACCACTCTTTGGCCTCTTTTAGCTTTGATTTAGGATCATGGTGGTAGACCCAAGTCTCATCCATAGTGATGTATTGATGCACAAAATACACTTTATCCTTTCGAAAACGCTCTAAATGTTGCTGAGGAAGACGCATGCCAATGTTTTTTTATGCCATTGTTAGCGAAAGCGGCACCCATTGTGCACACAGCTTTCTGAAACCCAACGCTTCAGTCAAAATATTGCTTACACTGCCCAATGAGATGCCTAGTGCTTCTACTAAATCTCTTTCAGTCACTCAATGATTTTCTAATACGATGGCTTGTATTTTTTCTACGATTTCTGGTGTTGTTGCTTGTTTAAATTCAGCAACCCATCTCTCTACTGTACTAATTGATGGCGAAAAGTCCTTATACACTTTGAATATTCGTTCATAAATTTTCATCGCTTTCAATCACTGCACGATACTTGATTTTTTCCATTGCAGAAAATACGGTGACACGTCGGCACTAAATGGCTTGTACCATAAACAAAAAATGAATTGTCTGATTGAAATGAAGCTTCGCATAAATACGTTAATATGAAGAGTGTACCAACATAAAAAAAAAAAATAATTAGGCTAGTAAAAATTTATTTATATATTGAACACATTAGTAACTCCGTATACTACGTTTTTTATTTCATCAATTTAATATTTTAAAGAAATTTAAATTTTTAAAGAGAAAAACGTAAGCAGAGGAATCCATTGCGTATACTTCACTTAATAGCAGGAAAGTTCAGCCATTTTATGCACGCTTTTATAAAACAGCAAGAAGAAAGAAACTTAGCTATATATTATATATTTTAAATTTAGTTTTTCCAAATAATTCACTAAGAGACTTTAAGGAAATTTAAGGATACTTACTCCTGCCATAAGTTCTGTTATAAGTTAAGTCCGTTATGGGGAACGAGATAGTATATGAGATAGCAAAAATTGCTGTTAGACTACCATTTGAACAAGAGAACGATGCGTAGCTTATTGTCAACCAGGATAACCTAACTTAACCCCAGTCCGTTATAGATATGAAATAATAAAACTTTTTTTAATGAAGTTGGTTTTATGTAAGAATTAACAAAACAAAGAAATTAAATTTTCAGTCGAGACGGTCACCATTTGCTTTTACACACGCCTTTAAACATTTAGACCACTCAGCTATTGCAGCAAGCACCGTTTCCATGGATATTGACGCCAACATTGACAGGCCATGTCCCCAATTCTGACCACAAACTGTAGCCCAATGGATTAAAATCTGGATTCCAGACGGCCAATCTTCTCCGGCTAGGAACCCAGAAATATAAATTTTTAGCCACTGCTCGGTGGTTTTTGCCTCATGGGCTGGAGCGGAATCATGCTGGAAAATCCAAAGCTATCCATTGAACAGAGAACTACTTCACTACCCTTTCTAACGGCGAAAACACGTATGCATTGTAAAATCTATCATAGAATTTATGGTAAGACAAAGTATTTTCTTGTAACAACACTACTGCACTTTTTCGTTTAATATCCAATATTAATAATAGAGAGCAAATATTAATATTTAGAATTTAATAAATTAAATATTATAATTATTTTTTGAAAATTTAATCCCTTTCAAATACAGCATCAAGGAGCTGATAAGGCACTTGTATCACAGTATACAAAATATGGTCAGCCTTGAGTAATATCAACGGCTCTATCAGAAGTGAGAAAGACCTTTTCACGCATTTTGATACCAGAAGAGGTTTCAGAGCGGATGGATCTTATATTAAATTTGAGGCAGTAAAGAAGAAAATTGCTCAGGCAGCATCGCTTCAGAACCATATAAAGAAAAGGTATGTACAGGTAGCCCTCCTTCAACACGGCGTCTTATAACACAGTCCCGCTGTGGTCGGCAGTCTGCGTCGAGTCGCGGTGTGTTAAAAAATAACTTTTTAACATTAAGTTTCAGTCCCAATCCATGTCCGAGAAAGATAAAACAACGTTCAAGAGGAAATTTATTTTCTTAAAAATACAAATTTGGATCGTTTTGAAACGAAAAAAGGCATCGCACATTGGAAAAAACCTTAATTTGAATGAAGCAACGGTACGGACTATCAATAAAAATTTAAAAGAAATAAGAAATGCAGTTACTGCGAGATCATTGATATCCGCAAAACGTGCAGCTCGCCTCCGGGCGGCGATAATTGAGAAAATGAAAAGGAACTAAGTTTTTGGATTGATGATTGCTGTCGAAAAAAAGTTCCATTAGATGGCAATATCATCAAACAAAAAGCACTAAAAATCCACAAACATCTTAAAAAGCAAGGAGAAGCCTCTGTCAACCCAGATTTTGTGGCAAGTAAAGGTTCGTTCGAAAAATTCAAAAAGCCTTTTGCCTTTTGCGTCGACTGATCGTGAAGCCACTGGGACGTAACCAAAAAAAATTAAAAATACTATAGAAAGGCAGGAATACATAGCAGATCAACTGGGCTTTGATGGAAAAAAACCAAGTAGACTCTTTATATCGAAAAAAGAAAAAGCAGCACCCAGATTTAAGGTGTAACGATCTTCTAACGCTCTTTTCGTGCTCTTCCGACTTTATGACAAAATCCTTACTAGTTTATAGATCTTTAAATCCTCGTGCACATAAAGGCATAAATAAAAACACCTTCCCGGTATATTGGAAGCAAATCCAAAAGCTTGGGTAACTTGGATAACGCTACTTCGTTGCTCCAACCATTGGATCAATGTATTATTTATACCTTTGAAACGTATTACATAAGAAGAGCTTTAAAGTGGATTTTAGACGTAACCGACTCAATTCAATTAATGTTATGGAAGTTTGGAAGAAATTTTCAATCAAGCACTGTATCGACATCATATCTTGGTCGTTGAAAGAACTGAAAACATCAACGTTAAATGCGTGTCTGAAGATAATATGGCTCCCTTTAGTTGAAATAGAAAACGTGTCTAAATTGTCAGATTAAAACTTCCCTTCCGAGACTCGTTTTTGGTAAACACTTTTCCATGTAGAAAACCCAATAACTAAGGACCGATTGATTACGTAGGACTATAGGACTATATTGATTACGTTTTGTTATATCAAATCCAATGAATAATTAAAAATTACTATATTTTTTCATTTGTGCTCGAAAGAAATGAATTACAAATATACATATATACGCATATATCTCTATTTAATTGGAGCGTACATCTCTTGTTGGGTGTTTGATCGAACTTCTCCCTCAATTTCTCGGTGAAAGTTTGCCATTACTTGCCGCGGGGTTATCGCTATTAGAACGCAAGTCTTACCATATTGTAATCACGCAGAACCCATACGGTTACAGCGGCTGTGTTACAATTATCTTCGCATAAATTACAATTATACCTACACACTTATTTGGCATGAGTAGCCACCCGGGCGTATGAGTAATTTCTTGTTTAATAATTGCCAGTGTATCAAATTTCAGTGAACTGAAGTTTACACATATTTAGGGCTTTCTAAACAGCATACATACATATATGCAATCGATAGTTCAATATGTTGACGTGTTTTTGTACTATTTCAATAAACGATCCCTAAGTAAAATAAGAGCATGCAACACCCTGTAGTTGCATACAATCTTATGTACCCACATAGTTTACCGTCATTTGCTCGCTTCAATGCCAATGGCCGAATATTTGGTGGCAACAAACAATAAACAAAGCATTAGCATATAAATAACGGTATAAACACAAATACATATGCATGTACAAATACTAACAGTAAAATAGTTGAAACGCACACACACACACACACACAGCCACCTCGAATACATTGTATGACCTTAAGTGGGTAACATATTACATAGTATGTATGTATGTATGTATGTATGTATATGCACGCACCCAAACACCCACCCAGCTATTCACTTGTTTATCGCAGACAACGCAATGCACTCGCCACAGCCAATGAAGCGACAAAATCAATTTTTTATGATTCCTTTGGAAAATTTATTGCTTCAATACAGCACATTTTGAAAGTTATTATATTTACATATTAACGAAAATTACTAGTCACGGCAAATGCAATATAAATTGTATATACGTATGAGTGTAAGGGGTAGCTTTATTTGGCTCTAATCTTATTTACCATTTTTTGTTTTTTTTGTTTTACTTTACATTGCTTGCTTCTGAACAAACACAAATATCACTTTATGTATGTCGTATGCATGTAGTACGTACGTGAATTAGTTAATTTATGCCTTGTCGCATCTACATTAATGCCTGAATGCGATGCGCATCAAGAAACCCCGAATTCTGACGGAGCCACTGTCGACACTGTAACGAACTGTGTGAGCTGTGCACAACTGGCAATTTATGATAAGAATTTACTTTACATAATTATGACATATCAATAATATTTATATAAATGTGCAAATACAAAAGCATACACCTTTACTCATAGCCCTAATTACTTGAACAAACAAATTGTCGATGTGTCGTTTCGTATATACTTGTCTATGTTTAAGTAAATATCTGCCTAAACAAGTCAATGCTCCCAATATACTTTATATATTTCTTATCACTTGCCCTCAGATAAAAGCTCAGCCACAAACACACATACACTCACTTGAAAATTTCTCACTCGGAAAAATGTAAGCTACTTGTTTATGTATGTGTAAGTGCATAATTTATGTATTTGTATGGAAGTAATGAGGTTCTAACAGTGTTAAACAATTAAGTGGCAATCCGCTGGGACCCGATGGACTACATGAACGCTGATGCAGCACAATGTGCTGACATTTGCCTCTGATGTGAATGTCTCTTGGTTGGTGCGTTACATTTTAACATTAGATTTATGACTTAATTGTTGGTAATGGTTGCTTTATGTTGCAGTTGCAGACAAATAAATAATTGAGTAGATATATTTACACACATACAGGGTGCTTTGTTACCGACTACAAAGGATTTACGATTACATTTTATGGTTGTGCTCCTTCATGGGTTCAAAGTAATGACAAAGGTGACCTTAACGTTGGACTTCGTTAAATGGACGAAGTTAAAACTTGTTTACTGTTCTTAAGTTTAAATAACGGGCGTCGATAAATATCAAAATAAAGCGCGGCTAAGTTTCAAGGGCCGGTGTTGATTTTAAATAAAATAAAATTTTTTTAGAAAATTATTGTCATTTCTCTCTCCATCTCCAAAGTTCCCTGTCTAGCCAGCTCATCAGCTCAGCAGTTTCCCTCTATGCCGCTGTGACCGAGAGCCCAAATAAGTCTGATATCAAAGTATTCGGATGCAAGCCAGACATTCCCCGAGCAATCTTTAACGCACAAACAGCAAGCCCAAGGCCCTAATTGTCGCTTGGCTATCGGAGTAAATATTTACTTCCGTAACGGTAATTACCGAAGTAAGCAACCAATCCACTGCCACTTTAATTGCGGCTACCTTCGCTTGCAAAAAACACTACAGTGGTCCGTAAGCCTGAATTTGACCTTGATGGGGAGCTCCTCACAGAATACTCCACCACCAACCCTTCCGTCCTACTTCGAGCCATCCGTGAACACATTTTCCATGCCTTGCCGGCAAATGTTACACCCGCCCACTCATCCCTTGAGGGAATATGAGTGGAAAAAAGTCGCTCCGACCTAGCGTGGGTGTACAATGATCCAGCACCATGGGGATGAAGCCAAAGTTTTCAAGAATGCTAGAGTGTCCGTAGCTTAAGACTGATTGCGGCGCATGCAGCGGTAGTTTTTCCTACAATGTCCATGGGTCAGTGGCTGATAAAAATCATAAAAACCAATTTTAATGTTATTTAGATAATTTTATTGCCTTCCGAAAGAACTCGTAAGTATAAAACATGTAATCTTTTTTAGACACACCTTCGTAATGAGACACGATAAAAATAGAAACGGCTGCCTTTCCTAGGGAGTTTGAGTTAGGCCCCAACTTTTAGATCTCCTTCGCCATAAAATTAGCCACAGAATGCACCCACCACCCTGTATAAGGGTTTCTTTATATGGATGCAAACAAAAATAAGTCGTGTTTCATATTAATAACTCCCAGTCTAAGTGAGAAAGAAGAAGTGTAAGAGAAAATGGTCTAAAAAGCCCATTGTATTTAGAGCTCTGGAAAGAGGTTAGATAGTCAAGGAGGGAAGGAGAAAAGTATCAGTGAAAGAGATAGGAAAGAATATAGAAATCTACTTACTGACACTAGTCTTATTCTAAACAGATGGGTAGATTCCTTTGATGAGCATCTCAATGGAAGCAGCGAATCTGAGGCTGTATCTGAATGCTCAATTCCAGAATACGATCCGGACTTAGAATAACTAAGTTTTGATGAATCTGTAAGAGCTATGACCCGCCTTAAAAATCACAAGGCTCCAGGGGCAGACGAATTACGTCCAGATATTTTTAAACAACATATCTGCCAAACATATCTGAGAGAAATATTCGACGTATTTAGAAAGGCTTGGCAGGATGAGCGTATGCCAGGACAATGGAGAGTTTGAATAGCCAACTCCAGAATAAGGGAAACAAATACAAGTGTGAGAACTATGGATCGATGGCATTCGTTAATATTTCGTATAAAATATTCGCTAACGCGAAAAAAGAAATAGAGGTAAAGGAAGACCAAAACTCCGATGGTTGGATGGCGTAGATCGAGACGCTGAGCTATTTGATATACAGGTACGCTGTTGGCGAACTCAAGCGAGGGATAAATCGAACTGCATACAAATGTTACAGCAAACTAAGATCCGGATCGGGTTGTTGAGCTAACAATGTCGATGATGATAGAAAGAGGAAATATTCTACGCAGTGGAACAAAAATACCTAAAACGTATGTTGTATTCCAGTGAAACGTCTCCAACCCTGGACGCTGAAGAAACTTTCAACTTCTATAATAAAAATATATACTATTCAAAACACCATAACTTTTTTGTGTGAAATTAGTTTTTATTGATTTTAAAGAAAAAAAGTGTTCAAAAATGATTACAATTTTAACATATATTCACTTTAGCTCGATATGACCACCTTTTGCCTTGACTATAGCCTTCACACGGTCAAAAAATGAGTTGCATGCTGCACGAATGTGATCGTGAGGTATTTTGGCCCATTCTCGTATAATCACTTTTTTCAGCGCATCCATATTGGCATATTTTTTAGTCCTCACCTTGCTCTCCAAAATAGACCAGATGGAATAGTCCATCGGATTTGCGTCTGGCGAATTCGAAATCCATTGTGTGGGCGAAGTGCAGTGTGCAACATGATTTTTTAACCATTCTTGGTTCACACGAGCTTTATGAGACGGTGCCGAGTCCTGTTGGAACATCCATTGTCTACGACAGAAATGTTTGCGTGTCCACGGCTCTAAAGCAGCTTCTAAAACATTTTCCCGATAATAAGTCGCATTCACTTTGACACCAGGTTCGATGAAGGCTGGGGTGAAAGATCGTGTGCTTTTTGGAATTTGTAAGCCTTGACCTTGAGCTCATTTTTCAATATGCGTCGAATGCTGTCTTGCGATATTTTCAGTTCTTTGGCCTTTTTTCTTCCACTTCGACGTGAATTTCGTTCAAGTCGAACCTTCACTTTTCGAACCATTTCTGGCGTTGTTGCGGTTTTTTTTGGTCCACCTCCATAGCGTTTTGCAATGCTACCAGTATCATTGTAACGTTTTATAATGCGATACACAAACATTTTATTTACTTTGAGGTGACTGAGCTCACGAACAATGATTGGTTGTGATTTTCCAGCCAAATACAACGCAATCACACTATTACGTTTGAATTCCATCACAGAAAAAAAAATTCAACAAAACTGGGACGCAAATGCTTTTGATGGCTTATAAACAATATATGGAACTGTCATTAGAACAATTTTGATGTTGATGTCATGAGCTGTTTTACAGACACAAGCAGTGTGAAGTTGGTAACACTTCATATCGTTCACTGTGTATATTATTACTATTTTTTTATTATTACTATGGGGTTTAACACTGTGAGCTGACAAAAGGTCTCTGGTTTCACAATATTTCTCTGAGCCTACTTTCTCAATACGTTTTAGTATTTGCACCTATTTTATAGTTTTATTTACTCGTCTGGTAAAATATGTTTACCAAGATGTTTGTCCCGCTTGTGTATCAGTGCTAGGCGTGAGGGCGAACATGCTTTTCGATTTCATATTTCTCCATATAAAACCTGCAAGTTCTATCGGAGTATAGTACCAGGTTAGTAAGAGAATGATTCAATCTAAGATAAGAAGCTACAATAACTTTATTGCAGAAGCAAGTAGTCCTTCTAGAAATGATGGAGGGTTACGTCTCTCCATTCCGTTTTGTTTATTGGTTGGGATATCCGGCTCTTTATCTCTCTCTAATGACACAAAAAGGATCTGCCAAAAAGCTTAAACTCTTAGCAATTCGACTACACAAAAATTGAAAGGTTTTTAATTTCTCTCTGTCAATAGACAAATTGAATCGGTGTATGTGAAAATGAGGTCGATTGTAACCGATTCGGTAGCCAGTCAGCAACCTAACGTCAATCTTTTCTACCCAATGGATAGTCCTATAAGCAAATATATCTCATCAATACTGAGCTGGAATGTGGGTCTGCAATTTGGAAACCGGCCTTGAAATTCACATTAAGAAAGCCATAGTCATAGCCAGCCACAGCATTACATTGAAAAGACACGAAAGAAACGAACCCCTTTTAGTAGTCTTATTTGCCAAAACCCAATCCATCTACCAAAAATAAGAGACGCATTCTACAACAAAAACCCGCGATCGGATGCAAAGCGAGTCATTTTTGAGCGCTGTTGGGCATAGAGAATGGATGAAAAAAAATGGGTTTGAAAAAAAAAACGAGAAGGTCCAGGAACGTTAGTACATAATAAGTTCGGCGGCTTACAGAAGACTTCACGAACAAATGAAAGATGTCTAAGTGTATTTAAATTATGGAGAGAGAACTGCTCCACTCGCCTGGATGATAAAAGTAGCTTGACTCGTCAAGAAGATGATCCTGATAACGAAGATAACGAAAGACGTACATATGCAAATAGCGCGGCTAAAAACAATAAGGCTGAGAGGGTCGACGCACCGCTAGCTGAGCTAATCAAGCGCGCGCACCCTCAAGCTTGCCGATTGAAATTTCAGTGGATTCCGCGAAATGAACCTGAAACGATGGTACGTCAAAAACGCCAACAAATATAGAGATCCCCAAATGCCCATGGCCGATGACGAAATCAAAAATTGCACAGAAAAATTACTCCCGAGCCATCTCGCACAAACAGTCAGCATATCAAGATGACGAGAGATCGCCCCGCTTTAAATGGAGATTCGCAGATCAGAAAGAGCCTACTCAACGGGCTAACAAGTAGATGCATTTAATTAAAATTTAAAAACTTACTATTAGTCTAAAAGTTAGTCATAAGCAAATATGAAAATAAAACTATGTTCGTAAAAAAAATAATGAAAAGGAGATGCAAGATTCGTTTGGCGAGGAAACCGCTTTTTTGAATGTTAATCTTTATGTACCCTATGTCCTGAAAGTACCAGGAATGTTTAAATAAGACAACACAGAGTTAAATTTCAGGCAAATGTATTTTATCTTCTTCAAAATATGACCCGTCTGAAGCAACACACATGTGCCAACGTTTAACCCAGTCCTCCATACACCTCTGGTAGGCCGACGAAGGGATGGCCTTCAGCTCCTTCGTCGCGTTCTCTTTGATCTCCTCTATCGATTGAAATCTCCTTCCACGAAGTGGTCACTTCAAACTTGGGAAACAAAAAGAAGTCGCACGGGGTCATATCAGGTGAATACGGTGCTTGCACGATGGTATTTACCTGGTGTTTGGTCAAATAATCCAGCACAATTTGCGCTCGGTGCGATGGCGCGTTATCATCATGCAAAATCCAAGAATTGTTTGCCCGCATTTCCGGCCGGCCTGGCAGACACTAACAATCCGATGGCGCTAAAAAGTGACAAATGTGTGCCTTATAGTCCTACCAACATAAGAAAAAAATATGGACCGGTTCCCACGTGCGCGGTTCGTTTAAATTAAACATTCTCGTTACTTTCCACTTCCGTTCATAACGTATGCTGAAATTGCCTAAGGCACTTAGATTTAGAAGTAGTCATGAATCATTTTAAATTTAGTAGGCTGTGATAACGATTTTTTATTAATGGAATACTTGAGTTTATAGTTACGAATATAAAAATCTAAAGTAGGTGCATACTCTTGAACCAACGGATTCTTGGAAGCTTCTAAACTCGGAGAAGTTTTGATATTTCAATCGGGTATGAGGCTTAATTTCTTATATTCATTTGAGCCTGTAAGGATTTAAACTAAGATTCTTTGAACTGAGAACTTTTTCAAAAAAATATACTTTAAATATATAAAAATATGCTTTAAATATATACTATAAACTAGCAAACCCGACCCGCTTCGCTGGGCAAAGACACGGTGGGTCCACGTTTTGGCATATATTTCGAGACCCTAGTCATCAATAGGTATGAAAATTAGCCCACGTTAAAGCACTTATCGACAGCTTTCATTTGATGCCCATATTGCACATCCACAACCAAAGGTTACCCGGGCCCACGTTTTGACCTATATCTTGAGACCCCAGTCACGGAGCGGCATGAGAAATACTCTGTACTAAAGCATTCACCAACAGCTTCCAATTGATATCCATATTGTACAAACACATTCTAGGGTCCACGTGTTGGTCTCTATCTCGGGACCCTAGTCACGGAGCGGCATGAAAAATACTCTGAACTAAAGCATTCACCAACAGCTTCCATTTGATACCCATATTGTATATACACATCCGAAGGTTACCCGGGCCCACGTTTTGACCTATATCTTGAGACCCCAGTCACGGAGCGGCATGAGAAATACTCTGTACTAAAGCATTCACCAACAGCTTCCAATTGATATCCATATTGTACAAACACATTCTAGGGTCCACGTGTTGGTCTCTATCTCGGGACCCTAGTCACGGAGCGGCATGAAAAATACTCTGAACTAAAGCATTCACCAACAGCTTCCATTTGATACCCATATTGTATATACACATCCGAAGGTTACCCGGGCCGACATTTTGACCTATATCTCAAGACCCCAGTCACGGAGCGGCATGACAAATACTCTGTACTAAAGCATTCACCAATAGCTTCCAATTGATATCCATATTGTACATACACATTCTAGGGTCCACGTGTTGGTCTCTATCTCGGGACCCTAGTCACAGAGCGGCATGAAAAATACTCTGAACTAAAGCATTCACAAACAGCTTCCATTTGATACCCATATTGTATATACACATCCGAAGGTTACCCGGGCCCACGTTTTGACCTATATCTCGAGACCCCAGTCACGGAGCGGCATGACAAATACTCTGTACTAAAGCATTCACCAATAGCTTCCAATTGCTATCCATATTGTACAAACATATTCTAGGGTCCACGTTTTGGCCTCTATCTCGAGACCCTAGTCACGGAGCGGCATGAAAAATACTCTGAACTAAAGCATTCACCAACAGCTTCCATTTGCTACCCATATTGTACATACACGTCCGAAGGTTACCCGGGTCCACGTTTTGACCTATATCTCGAGACCCCAGGAGACCAAATTGTGAATCTAAACCATTCTCGAATCCCATTGAACACACACAAAAAATTTCATCAAAATCGGTTCAGTCGTTTAGGAGGAGTTCAGTGACAAACACACGAACATAAGAAATATATATATAAAGATATAGAATTAAATTTAAAAAAAGGTTTGAGAAACACCGATTTTTTTTATCATCCATAACCCCCAAGTCATCATACAAAAATTAAGGATATGCCTGCATTTAAATAAAAAATTATGATGCCCCTATTTAAACTCCCTATATTTTGTAATGAGTATTAATATGCATATTATAATTTGATTAAATTTTCCGTAATTTTAATGAGCTTGCTAAACCTTAGGCGCACTCCTTGCGAGATATGGTATATAAAATAATTTCACATATGAATTTATTGTTCCCTAAAATTTTTCCAACACATAGAACTCAACACCTTCGTATGCATGTATGTGTGCATTTACTTGCACACATTTCATAGTCGTACGACTCTAATAGCTTGGTAAGTTTTATATTTAGCGTCTTCCGCAATGAAAATTCACCCAAACCAAGCAGACAACTACCCAAATGCCAACCAAGCCACCCAACAGCCCAGCAGAGTCAGTCAATGCTTCCAATCGGTCGAACTTTGTGCTGTGCTGCGAAATTGTCAGAAATTAAAAATAAACAAACAAAACAAAGAAGCATGGATTTGAGGTGCGATGTAAAATGCCAAATGCTCGCTTCCATGCGAGAGTGAATGAATGCGTACGCATATGTGTTAGTTTGTCCTTATGAGAGCGCAACTACAATACTTGTACTCGTACGAGTATAGGTATGAGCGAGCAGCAGGAGCTGCTGAAGGAACGCCAAAGCGAGCAGGTGCATATAATGGAACGCTTGCGCTGTAGCAGCAAGCTTTTCACCACAGAACAATGAGGAGAAAAAGAAGAGAAAAGCAGCAAAAGGAAAACAGCAAGAGTACTGGCCATACAATACTTAAAAGGTTGTGTGTATGCGAATGCGGAATATGCGGTGGCACTTCAGGGAAGTGGAAACGTTTCTGCATTTTGAGCTATAAAAAGAAACACGTTTTCATGTGACGGCTGCGACGGATTGTTGGCTGTTAGCTGGTTTTAGCTACTTAGCCCCACCGTTAATATGTACGTGTGCATGAGTGTGCGCAAACACACACACACACACACACACATGTGTATATATTTAGGGCAATTCCAGTGCATACTTCGTGGTACTTAATCTTGAATTTTGTTTGTTTTTTTTTTTTTTGTTAAAAAAATGCTTGAATATTTAAAGAAAAATAACGAGGCGCGGCACTATTAAGGCACAGTGCCGGGTGCATACCTATGAAGCCGGATTTTGAGCTGCATTGATCGCTTGTTTCCATGATCTTGGCAACTGATGGCAATATCCAGTTCACAATATGTCATTTGTACTACAACAACTATGTTCATTATGTTGAGTTTTCCGCCGCCAAGTTACGATATGCGGGGAATATTAATTTCAATTATTCTAAAATTTGGTATGAGTTTCTAAAATGACACAAGTTTTGAACCAAAACCGGCTTAAACTTTTGCAAAGGTGTAATCTCTTGCTAGCACTAAACACTAGTTCTGGTCCATGTCGGATCACAGCCACGATCAGCCAAGTTGTTGAACGCTGATGTTCATAACAATATTTATCTCAGCTGGATAGCTCAGATGGTCTCTTGCCGCGGTGGCACTTTTTGTGGCTAACTGTGTTGGCTTAGCTGCGCTGTATCCTACACTGAGTCTGTATTCTCGCATTTCTTCGTAAGAGCGGTCGGCTAAAGGGATTATTTGAATGTTTATTAGTCACTGCCAACAGAAAGAGCGAAATTTTTGCCGAAGTACAGTAGCTGAGGTTCTGTGATCTTAATGTCATCTGCTATGCCAAGAAACTGTCAATGAGGAAGTAAACTGCAAGTAGTCACACCTCTTACGATGTGGTTCTACAACTATTCGTCCGTTTAGGTAGAAACCAAGAAACTTCATTAGCTACCTTTCTTTCTTTCTACTTTCCCAATTTCTCCCATTTATATATCGCCAGACAAGACCTTCTGTACTTGGTCCATCTATTGTGTTTGTAGACGCTGTATAACCATAAATGGCAAAGCGATTTATCATTTCATTATTTTACAATGTACATGTCGTTAGAAAGCTCGTACATTTCAGCAATCCATCTTGCTCAGTTTCCGTTACTTTTGCGGATAGAGCCGTAACGCAGAGCGTAGAACAGTGAGTGCTCGCGAATGCTTTTATTGCCCTCTCATCTTAATTCGAGATAGGTTTTGCTAGTACGTCATATAAAATACGGATTATTAAGAGTGCAATATAAGGAGGAGCATACTTTTGTTGAAAGACTTGTGGCGTATTACCTGAAGTTTGGTTCCCAATGCAGAAATCAACGCAAGTTGGGCAAGATTTTGATTGTCACTCAATTGGAAGTGCATGAATTCGAGTACGCTAAAGTACTCTCTGGGCACCCCAATTCCCGTAGCGTAGTATACGCTGTACACTGCTTGCTCACCAAGAAATGCGGCTTCAGGAAAGTGCAATGTTTGCTTTATTCAGGAACATTTCTGTTCAGAAATATTTTTGAATAGAGTTGGCATCTAATTTTTCAGAAATATTTTTATTCAGAAATAATTTTTAAATAGAGCTGCCACCCAATTTTTGAAAAGAAAAATGTAACTATCAGCGCAGGAGTTAACGTGATATACTACAATATACATATGTACATATGTACCAAACGATGCAATTTTCAAAAATTGGCAATTGCCGTATAAATTTCAGTAGGGTTACCAACTATTTTTTAAACGAAATATCAATTGATTTAACATTTTCTGCAAAAAATCAAAATAGAGCTCTTAAAGGCAATTTAATTTACAAATATTTATTACAAATATTAATTTTTAATACAAAATATTTAAAAAAATTATTTGTGAAAATATCAACACACATACACACCTCAAATTTAAATATTCTATACCTTTTCAACTTCAAATTGGGACTAAACACATTCAAATTGGGACTAAACCACTTCAAATTGGGACTAAACAATTTCAAATTGGGAATAAACAATTTCAACTTTAGTAATAAGAATTTTAAGTTGGAATTTAGCATTTTAAGTAGAAATTAAGCATTTTTAAATTGATGCAAAGTTGAAGTTATTTATTGTAACATACTAAACATTATAAATCATCATAACAAATAACACAACTAATAATTGAAAAGGTATATATATATAATAACACAACAAATTAAATTGATTAATACAAATAATTATTACATATGATTAAAAAGACATGTCATTCATATTTAACGCATCTGGTATAAATCTTTGGACATGGGCGACATATTTGGCACAAGTAGTTACATTTAATTTGGCGATGTTCGGTTGTATTACATTTTCTAGCCGTTGCAGGCGATACTCAGTTTGAGTCATATCTACTCTATTTTCGCCAGCCAAAATTTGTGGCAGTTCAATTGCCAGCTCACGTTTTACACCAGCTTTCAGGGTTGACCAGGCAAACTCAATTGGGTTGAGCATTGGGCTGTATGGACTTAATCTCAGCAGGCGGTGATCAACAAATTCGTTTTCTGCAAAGACATCCTCAATGGAAGTATGACCAGGTGCATTATCTATTACCAATATTACTGGTGATTGGTAAATATTTCGAGCATTACGAAGACAACGACGAATAAACTCATTAGCTTCTGCTTTTTTAAATGCACCTCTTCTTACTTCATGATGAATTAAACTCAGATTTCCTATACATCCAATTAGGTGAATATTAGCTCCACGACTTCCAGCTGAAATAAACGTACAACGGCTTCCTTTTTTGGACCGGCCTCGTTTTCTGGATATAAATAAGTTAAAATTGGTTTCATCCATATAAATAATAGGTTTATTCTCCGATTGATATTCTAAAAGTTTCTGAACATACACACATCTTTTTCTTTTATTTTCTTCATTATTTGCTCTTTCAGATTCGTTTCGAATCTCTTTCAATGTATAGATTAAATTATCTAAATGTTTGCGGAAACATTCTGTAGAGGCATTAACGTGATGATGGTGCTGGAATTTTTCTTTAAGTTGTTTTAGTGTAATTTTTGGATTTTCTTCAATATATTGTTCCATTAAAAAATGATGTTCATTTGTTATTTTATTTTTCCTTTTTCCTCCACGTTGTTTTTCACTTTGTGGGTTTTCCTTAACCCACCTATATGCAGTAGACTTTTTTACTCCTAATGTGTTTGATAGTGCTCTCCAATCTTCATTCTTGTTATACATTGCTTGAATTTGTTTTTTAATATTATCAGCTTAAATTTTTTTAATGTAAGCCATTTCACGGTGTCATATTAATTAATAAAATATGAATAAAATAAGAAAAACAAAATTCAATAAAAATATTGGTTTTATGCACAGCATTCTTTATTTATTTAATTACAATCCTTATGACTAAAGTTTAAAAGACATTCAAATTGTTTATTCCCAAATTGTTTATTCCCAATTTGAATGTGTTTAGTCCCAATTTGAAGTTGAAAAGGTATAGTATCAACAGAAAGATCTTTCAAAAATTGGCAATTGCCTAAAAATTTAAGTAGGGTTGCCAACTATTTTGGAAACAAAGTATTAACTATTTTAACATTTTATGTAAAAAACAAAATAAAGTTAATAAATAAAATATGATTTACAAGTTTCCGTACAGGGTTGGCATTTACCTTTTAACAATGTAAAAAAATTTAGAAAAATTTGAAATTTATTATTTCTGAAAATATTAACATACCTTATTATCTAGTTATTCAAGTATCAATGCAAAAATGTCTGAAAAAGCTCTTTGAAAATAAAAATAAAAATTTATTCAAAATTTAAAAAAAAATATTCCAAACAATATTTAAAAAAGTTGGACACAAAAATACAAATTTATTAAAAATTTAAATGAAATATTACGAAATAAAATATTTAAAAAGGATTTGATTAAAAAAACGAAAATAAATTACATATTAAAAATTAAAAAAATTGCTTCCAAAAATATATTCAAAAAAGTTGAAAACAAAAATACAAATTTAATAAAAATTTGAATGAAATATCACAAAAAAGATATCACATATAGGGTGGTCTAGATGTAATATTATACAGGATTGCCACCTAATTTTTAATGTGAAAATCTTAAAAGGCGTTTTACTAAAAGAGTTGCCATGCATACGGTACTATAAAAATGTACCCCTTTGTAGGCGAAGATAGTTAAAACGTAAAATGGCTTTAGGCTAATAAAAAATACATACCTACATTGATAGCAATTAAAAACACATATATTAAAAATTATTTTTTTTTTTAATATTATAAAATAAAAGTTTAGGGGTGTAACATTTTGTAACACTGAGTTGAAGGGTCCAAATATGCTTATGAGGAATGGAAAGCTTTCACAAATTATTTTGTTTATAGTAATATAATGCTACGAATACACCAAGCAAGATAACAATACAGTACGCTTATTTTCAATTTTTTGTTTTAACCCTGTGTAGCCCAAGATAGTTGAAAAGTAAAATTTCTATGAAAAAGGATTGGTTTAGAGAAATAAAAGATACATACACTTGAAAAATTAAAAACTTACAAAATAATTTTTTAAATAACAAAAATTTAAGTTTTAGCATTGCAATAGTTTTATAACACTGAGTTAAAGCGTCTAAAAATGCTTATGAGGAACGAAAAGCTTTAAAAAATTAATTTTATTTATTTTAATATAATGCTACGAGTACACCAAGCAAGATAACAATACAGCACGCTTATTTTCAAATTTTTTTATTTTTATTTTTTTAATTTACACATCCTCAAGCTTGTTGCTATTAGCGATTTACAGAATTTAAACTAACACAAGTCGATAGGCTTTGCCATCCACGGTTTGAATCATCCTGAGCTTTGGACCGAGCGTAAAAGGTTGTTGGTGCGTAAAGAGTATAGATTATCTATTCTCAATAAGAAGTAGGATCTTAAATATCGGTTCCTGCCTCTGACTAGAGCCGGGCATGTGCAAAAGAGGTGTTGAATTGTTTCCAACTCCTCCTCATTCCTACAGCTATCAAAGAAATCATGAATGTAAACGCCTAATCCCCTTGCATGAATTCCTATGAGGCAATGTCCTGTGAGGGCCCCTACTAAAGTCCTAATTTGAAGTCTACTCAATTTTATAATATTCTTGGACAGACGTAGATTTAGATTTATTTGTCTAGCAAATCTCACGACTTATTAAGATTACTGGAGGAATTTTTAAGCTTTGCTACAAAAATGTTACATGGGACTCCAAAGGGTTAAGTATCAATGTACAGTTGTTTAGAAAATATTTAAATGGAGTATAATTTTGGACAACGCAGTTCACAGTTACAATTTCAACACAAACTATGGCGATGATTATTGGCTACAGAAAGTCTTGGTTGAGTGAGTTGCGGATTTTTAATGGAATCACCCACAAAACAATGGATACCACACATGTTTTTATTAGCATACAAACATAAAATACCAAACATACATACAACACAGACACGTACGTATCCATGTGGAGCACACGAGAATAGAGTTAAGCCAAAGCAAAGTTTGGTCCAACGGATGGAAGAGTGTTCATTCGCGCACTTGCGCGCTGAGAGGGGATTAGCAGCTATTGTTACAATGATGTTAAAGCAAATGTAGCAACAACAATGCAGCAAGCTAACAAAAGCAGTAGCAGCAGTTGTGGCAAGCGACATCAAAGTTTATGTTGGCTATGCAGAGGCCATCACTGGTTTCCACACACACACACACAAGCACTCATCAATGCTTGTGCAGGCAAGTTGGGGCATAAATTTCATATTCGCGTACATGCAGGCGCATTGTTTGTACAACAAACTTGCATACATATGTATGGTACCTAGTAATGGCTCTGCTGTTCTCATAGGTATGTACGGGTATGAAGAATTCGCGCTCATATTGTGCTTACAATAGCTTGTCCTGCCGCAGGCGTGTTGATAATTTATGAAAGAAACTGGGCACAGCCTCAACATAAATTTATCATTGGCTGCCACCAAACATGGAGCAAAGTCTTGGTATCAGCGAATATATAGTATTATTACTTACTTGGCTATATTTCATAAAAAAAAATGTCTATGTAGTAAGATTTTTTCCGTGCCTTTTTTAGGTCACCATTAGCAATATGTTTTCGCGGAGATTCATTTTATGATTTAATGTTCCTAATAATGTCACTGTTTTTGTAGTAAATTGTCCGCGATAAAGTCAAGCTTTGCCGTAACGAGAAGTTGCTTCATTTGTACATGTGTGCATGCCCGTGTTTGTATGTGTGTGCATTTGTATGGGTTTTAGCATATAAGAGTAGACAAGCACACATATATCAACTTTGCAAAGCGCTTACATATATATGTATGAGTGCGTATATGTACATATGTATGCGTATAAATATGTACACGTGTGAGTTTGTAACTCCTTAGCATTCACCAGTTTGCTTGCTTTCTGCACTTGACCCACCTTTTTATGCAGCAATGCAGCAGCGCAGTAGCAGCAACAACAGCAATTTCGTGTACTTTGTTCTCCTCACTTGCCTACTTTGAGGCTTTTGTTTGCTTGTGAAGTTGTTTGTTGGTGTAGGTGTAAATGTTTACAAAGCAATGACGAATTTTCTAAAATTGCCTTTTTATGTGCTTTAAATGACTATAAAAAGTCGCGAAACACGCACTCCCAAGTACACTCAAATTCACAATTCATACTTGAGTTAATTTATATTTATGTTGGCTATATACACAGACGAGTGTGTGTATGTGAAGGACCAAGAATTCTGCTGAGTCTGCAACAGTCAACGCCAAACGTCCTCAACCATTATTAAAATGCACTCATAAGGCGAACCAAATTTGTCTCAGCTTTCTTTTTTTGTCTGAATTATTCCATTCGTAATCCAGATCTCTGAATCAAGTCATAGTTCTATAAAAATGTGGCCATAGCCGAATGAATCGCTGCGAGACTATTAATTCGAAGAACATAGGTTCGAATCTCCGTGAAACACCAAAATGAAGAAAAAGTTTTTTTCTAATAGCGGTCGCCTCTCGGCAGGCAATGCCAAACTTCCGAGGGTATTTCTGCCATGAAAAAGCTCCTCATAAAAAACATCTGTCATTCGGAGTCGACTGAAAATCTGTAGGTCTCTCCATGTGAAAGAACATCAAGACGCACACCACAAAAAAAGGAGGAGCTCGGCTAAACACCCAAAAAGGGTGTATATATGTATATATGCCAAATTTTGAGTATTTTCATGGGATTTATTATTGGCCAAAAAACATAAGAATGTCAAATTTTTATCCAAATTTTCCAACTCAATTATTTCCGAATTATTAGCAATAATAAAACGCAAAAAAGTGTCCATGATCTTATGACATTTCGAAATACCTCATCAAGGCGGTGACACTAGACCAACAACAATGCTTTGAACGTTTGATTGTCAAAGCGAAGTATTGGAAAAGTAGAAAACAAATAAAGAATTCGGCTAGATTCATACTGGGATGACAGCCATACGAACACGGCGAAAGAAAAAAATAAATCTGTTGACTTACCGATACCACCTTTAATAGATTCGCCTAACGAAGAATGGAAATGCGACTGATTCATTTTCAAAAAACGATAACAGTGTAAAACGGTAAGTACACATTTTTGACAAAGAAAAGAATATTTTCATGGAGTCAATATACTCATCTTTCTCGTCGGATAATAATTTTTCCACTTTTCAACTATTTCTATACTTTACAACTAGTTTTTATATATGGTTCGGTAAAAATAAACCAAAAATATAAAACTTTTTCATTATTTTTCTTTTAATATGTCTTAGTGGTAATTAAATAAAGCTATTTCCACCGTGAAACAGTTTTTTTTTAACGTTTCATTAATTCCGTGCGAGATTACCATTCGGAATTCACAGAGAGGTCGTTGGTTCGAATCTCGGTGAAAGCAAAATTAATAAAAAGATTTTTCTAATAGCGGTCGCCCCTCGGCAGGCAATGGCAAACCTCCGAGTGTATTTCTGCCATGAAAAAGCTCCTCATAAAAATATCTGCCGTTCGGAGTCGGCTTGAAACTGTAGGTCCCTCCATTCGTGGAACAACATCAAGACGCACACCACAAATAGGAGGAGGAGCTCGGCCAAACACCTAATAGAAGTGTACGCGCCAATTATTTATTTTAAAGGGCTAAGCATAAGAAACTTATCTTTTTAAACGATAGCTAAAAAGCTAGTCATCAAGGCTTACTTATTCATGAATGACTTGTTTGTGGGAATATTTCGATGACTGGGAGTCCAAACTGGCTCTACAGAGAGCTAACCTAATCTAACTAAGCCTAGCCATCGAACGATATGCTTATCTTCGAAGATGCCGAGGTACCTATCAATAATAAGCTCTACTGCTTGAAAAATACGCACAAAATCTGGCAAAGGGAATGAAATTCTTGCTCGCAAGCATTTAGAGAAGTTTCCAAGTCTACATTCAATGCTTCTTAAAACAAGCCAGTGACCAGCAAATAACAACGCACGTCAAATGCTACCCAGCCAGCAAACAATATCTAAAACTCCACACTATAACTGCACCCTCTGTCTTTGAGAATTCTTATGGCATTGAGACTGGTTGCAAACTGATAGTCAGCCTTATTTAGAATTTTATTGGCAATGGACTTGCAGACATATTATAGTGTACTAAAGAATAATTCTTCATTAAACTCACAGAATCTGGGAATTAAAAGCCAGCAAATAGACTTGCAATAAATAAATAAAAATCGGTGAGTCTAAGATTCTCTACCTGCGTTAAACCTGGGAGGGAAACACGCTCACACTTAATAATATGCCACTATGGAAGACCCGGCGGTTCGGCCACGCTTCTATACTGCATACTATGAGTAGTTATAATCAAGAAATCGACTACTATTTCCCTAAAGAAGAGAAGAAGGGAAATAAATTCTTACACGAATGAATCCATGCTAGAAAATAAAGTAGGCTATAAAGTTTTTTCAAAAGAATTAGGACTAGAATTATCTGTTCGACTTCCGGAATACTGTGGCGTCTACTAAGCGGAAGTCTTAGTCATAAAGGAGGTAGCTGTGTACCTTATATCTTCTTGAATAGCTAGGCGGTCATCAAATCGATGGAGGCAGTTTTACTAAGATTAAAGGCTGCTCATGAATGCATGACAGCTCTAAATGATATTAGCACCGTCTTCAAAGTCAGCCTTATATGGGTTCCGAGACATAGATGTATTGAAGAAAATTGCAAAGCCCATGAGCTAGCCAGAAAGGGTACTCAACCTCTCAAGAGAGAACATCTCGAAGGTTGTGGCTTGTGTCACCAGTCATTGGCTGTTAGGTAGGCACTCTTCTGCGCTAGGAGCATTTTCTCATGAATACTGCAGAAGTTGTAGAGACGAGGAAGAGAAAGAAACAGTAGAATGCTTCTTGTGTTCCTTCTTGCCCAGCCTTAGCTAACTATCCGTTGTTGGGATGCGACATAAGAACGTCTAAGTGGTTTCCTGATGAATAAACGCTGAGGTTCTCATGTTACACAGTGGTACCACAACGGACCTATACTTATATTGACTAAGTGAATTGGATATTCTAAACCGACTGGATATTCTAACCTAACCTAAGGTGTCTTAATTATTGATCCAACAGTGTATGTATGATACATTGCTAACTTTGAATGTTATCCCAAAAACCATTTTCAGTTTATGGCGGTTTTCCCATCTGGCCAAAAACCTTACTCTAAAATGTCGCTCTTTTCGTTTTCGCGTTTTTCTATTGAAGATAAATTTGCTATTTATTAACCGACTACAGATATTTTCAAGGTGAATAAAGCAAGCTGTTTTTTATTTACAACACCTGATTTAATTCTACTTCACTGTACATAACAGATGTAACTATGGATGCGGCTTGCATCTACCACCATATTTCTAAACTGAAACAAGATCATTTACAGTGCACAGAAGCTGGCTGTTCAACTCAAAAATAGGTGCAGTCAGAAAGAAATAGTTTTTCGGAATACGAAAGAAATTTCGTTGATTGATTATAAAGTATACGAGTATCTTAAAAATTGTGAAGTAATGAACTCTGAATATTATTGCAATTTTTTAGGTCAGCTGAACGAAAAAAATCGTGAAAAAAGACATGTTTTAGAGAAGAAAAAAATTATTATACTTTAAATTGAATGACTTACAGAACGAAGTGCTTGAACATCCACCGTATTTAGCAGATTTTAAAATGTATTTTCATTTAAAATTTCACATTCTCTCAACCAATTTCTACGGGGTGCGCCATCGTTTATGTCGGTATGTAAACGCTGAATAACTGTGTCAATTACCAACCGATTGACTTCAACATACGTATTTTCGATACGTCAATTCAGTAAAATTTCAACCATGGATCGCTTTACACCGAAACAACGCGCTGAAATAGTGGCGCTATACATCGAAAATAGTCGTTCTAGTCGCGTTGCCCAACAGTGTCCTATCGTCGTCGCGCTCAACATTTTGGTGTCAGTGAAACCACAATGCGGCGCATTTTAAAGGATGATTTAAATTTGTTTCCATATAAAGTGCAAGCCGGCAGACCATTCACGTCGCTTGGAATACGGTCAAACAATCGCTCGAATGGTCAACACTGAACGCAATTTTCGCAAGCAAATTATAATGACTGACGAGGCACTTTTTAACCTCTCTGGCAGCGTGAATAAACAAATTTGCCGCATTTGGCGAACTGAGAATCCACACGAGATCCATGAAACGCCATTGCATGACCGGAAAGTAACTGTTTGGGCCGGTATTTGCGCCAAAACCATCATTGGGCCATATTTTTACCGAGAAAACGAAACGGTCGATGGAAACCGATATCGATGGATGTGGCTCATTATGTCTGCCCGCAAATGCGTGAGAAAGATTTAGACAGTTACTGGTTTCAACAAAACGGTGCACCATGCCACACTGCGAATACAACAATTAAATTTCTGCAACGAAAATTCCCGGGACGTCTAGTGTCAAAAATAGGCGACATCGACTGGCCCCCCAGTTCACCTGACTTAACCCCCCGGACTTCTTTTTGTGGGGTTATCTGAAAAGTAAGGTTTACGCCAACAAGCTGCAGATATTGACCAGTTTAAGGCAAACATTCGTGCCGAAATCGACGCTATAAAACCCGAAATGCTTGACAAACGCAGAAAAAAGATCGCAGCTTGTGATTGCTAATAAAGGTGGCCACTTAATTGATATTATATTAAAAAAATAGTAGTAAATCACCAAACTAAATAAAAATATCTCACTTAAACAAATCAGTTGTTTTTCTTTTTCAAAGTTATTCAATGTTTTCATACCGACATAAAAGATGGCGCACCCTGTATATTTATTTGCTTAATAAAGTAAGCTTTATTGAATAGAGAATTGAATCGCAAAAAAAAAAAAATTTACTATAGAATGATAAACGCATTGGGATTATTAATTACTTCAGGATGGACTTAATAATATTTTAGAAGAAGAAAAGCGAGACTTAAAGAAAAACCTAGAAACATTTGTGAGGATTGCGGAATGAAAGAAATACGCAAATAAAAACTGAAAATACAGGTTTGAAGCGACGCGTCAACATATGTAGAAACAGGATGAAATACTTACTGACCCACAAGAAGTAATGAGAAGATGAGTGAAGCACTGTTGGAACTGATCAATGCCAAAAAAACAGTCACGCCTGCAAATGAAATCGTTTTGGATGTAGACAGTATAGATAACCATGACGCGCTTAACCAAAGAGAAACTTTAAATCTCTTGGAGAAGACGAAATTAGGTGCGAGCGCTTAATAAAATAGAAGCGCGGTATTTATATTGTATAAAAGATGAAATGATGTCTACTGATGGAAACACGTCACTTACATAACAATCCTTAAAAAAGACAACAAAACAAAGTGTAAAAACTACCGCGAAATTTCCCTTCTCAATACAACATATAAATTACTCGCAAAAATTGTCAACAAGAAACTCATTAGTTACGCCAAAAAGTTGTTACCGGAATAAAAATGTGCTTTCAGATATGGGAGGTCGCCGATAGACCTCCTCCCTGAAAGAGTCAATGGAAAGTGCTATGAGCACAACATGAACTTGCACATGCTCTTCATAGATTTTAAACAAGCATTTGAAAGCATTGACAGAATGAATATACCCGTAATATTTGAGCAATGCGGAATCTCCGAAAAATTGACGCACATGGTAATGATGACTCTGCGCAATACCGAATCGAAAGTATTGATACAAAACAGAATATCTAAGGTCTTTACAATGCAGACCGGAGTTAGACAAGGCGACACGCTTTCCACAACCATTTTTAATCTTCTACCGTCTTTCGCAATAGACGCAGTAACTGATGCAAAAAGAACTGGGCATAAACTAAACAAAACAACACAAATATGGATATGCGTAATACCTAATTTTTGTGATATAGAAAAGGCCACCGGTGAAAATGGATTGAGAGTTAACGAGAAAAAAACAAAATATATGTTGGTGTCCAGAAAAAATGAGATGGTACATAGCACAATCGAAATCGGGACATATGAATTTGAAGCGTTGAAAATTTTCGCGTATTTCGGATTTAAACTAATCCACGGCAACGTAACGAGTATCACAATCTACGAGAGAATACAAGCAGCATTTAGAGCATCCCAGACGCTTAGCAAACTTTGTATACGAGTATCAAAGCTGTTGAACAGACCTTGCAAAATACCGCTGTACAAATCTGTAGTCCGACCAGTTCTTTACGACGGATCGGAGTCGTGGACAATAAGTGAAGAATACAAAAACAAATTATCCACAAGTATTCGAGAGAAAAATTGAGTATTCGAGAGAAAAATTTTGAGGCTAATATTCGCTGCAGTCAAATACAACGGTGATTGGCGTATTAGATGGAAGCATAAACTGGGCCAACCTATAAGAGAAGTTTGTTGTACGATTCATCAAAATTCAAAGACTAAGATAGCTAGGCCATACCATGAGAATAGACCCCTCATGGACAGACCAAGATCAGGATGGATTGACGAAGTAGAAGGTGGCATGGGGAAACTCAAGGTAAACAACTGGAAGAAATTAACCAAAGATCGGGGCAAATGGAGACATTTTGTGCAGCAGGCCAAGGCTCGCACAGATATGTAGCACCAAATAATGATGATGAGGATAAGCAGATATGACTCTTAGATTATAAATGATTATATTACGCAATTAAGGCAAAGCTATAGGCCTGAGTGTTAAAAAAAGGGGTTAAAGGCAAAATTCTAGCAGAATCAAGCCGGTTTTTTGTTAAGTTTACACTAACTATCAGACACACTGTGTCACTTATATCATTAACTGGAGCAGTGATGTATGTAAGGGTATCCTATTAACTTAGATTATTTTGAATTTGAATTGAATGCGCCCAAAGGAACTAGTAATAATAATAGCAATTTTGAACTTAATGATATTTCTTTTTTCGGTCAATTGTACAACGTTGCTGCTTGTTTTGCCAAGCTTCTCCGCCAATTTGTGGTGTGCGTCTTGATGTTTTTCCACATATGGAGGAACCCACAGTTTTACGACGAATCAGAACGACAAATGATTTTTTATGAGGAAAATAGCGTAACTTAGAACGAGTCGTTTTGGTGATCCACGCAGTTCGTGGTCCATGCAAGTAGAGTACAAAATTTGTTAAGGAAATTGAACATTAACAGCAGCTTTTTCATAGCAGAAATATGCTTGGTGGTTTTGCATTGACTGTAGAGAGGCGACCGCTATCAGCACCAAATAATGATGATGAGGATAAGCAGATATGACTCTTAGATTATAAATGATTATATTACGCAATTAAGGCAAAGCTATAGGCCTGAGTGTTAAAAAAAGGGGTTAAAGGCAAAATTCTAGCAGAATCAAGCCGGTGTTTTGTTAAGTTTACACTAACTATCAGACACACTGTGTCACTTATATCATTAACTGGAGCAGTGATGTATGTAAGGGTATCCTATTAACTTAGATTATTTTGAATTTGAATTGAATGCGCCCAAAGGAACTAATAATAATAATAGCAATTTTGAACTTAATGATATTTCTTTTTTCGGTCAATTGTACAACGTTGCTGCTTGTTTTGCCAAGCTTCTCCGCCAATTTGTGGTGTGCGTCTTGATGTTTTTCCACATATGGAGGAACCCACAGTTTTTCGACGAATCCGAACGACAAATGATTTTTTATGAGGAAAATAGCGTAACTTAGAACGAGTCGTTTTGGTGATCCACGCAGTTCGTGGTCCATGCAAGTAGAGTACAAAATTTGTTAAGAAAATTGAACATTAACAGCAGCTTTTTCATAGCAGAAATATGCTTGGTGGTTTTGCATTGACTGTAGAGAGGCGACCGCTATCAGCACCAAATAATGATGATGAGGATAAGCAGATATGACTCTTAGATTATAAATGATTATATTACGCAATTAAGGCAAAGCTATAGGCCTGAGTGTTAAAAAAAGGGGTTAAAGGCAAAATTCTAGCAGAATCAAGCCGGTGTTTTGTTAAGTTTACACTAACTATCAGACACACTGTGTCACTTATATCATTAACTGGAGCAGTGATGTATGTAAGGGTATCCTATTAACTTAGATTATTTTGAATTTGAATTGAATGCGCCCAAAGGAACTAATAATAATAATAGCAATTTTGAACTTAATGATATTTCTTTTTTCGGTCAATTGTACAACGTTGCTGCTTGTTTTGCCAAGCTTCTCCGCCAATTTGTGGTGTGCGTCTTGATGTTTTTCCACATATGGAGGAACCCACAGTTTTACGACGAATCAGAACGACAAATGATTTTTTATGAGGAAAATAGCGTAACTTAGAACGAGTCGTTTTGGTGATCCACGCAGTTCGTGGTCCATGCAAGTAGAGTACAAAATTTATTAAGGAAATTGAACATTAACAGCAGCTTTTTCATAGCAGAAATATGCTTGGTGGTTTTGCATTGACTGTAGAGAGGCGACCGCTATCAGAAAACAACTTTTTTTATCATTTGGTATTTCAAGCCGCGGGATTCGAACCCGAGTGCTAGTGGATTATAATGACACAGCAAACAATTCGGCAACATAACCCTTGTAAACATTCAGGCTACTCAAAAGAATTACTCGGGCGCATAATGCACAAACATTGTGAAAATTCACGGCCGCTCATCATTGGAATATTTTGTGGGAGCCGTTCGAGGATGTTGTAATCACGCAGCAATGAGAATTTTTGTGGTCCGTCATTTTAAAATTATACGTATTTAGATTTCCTTTTTACGAGTTTATGACAATGAAAACCGCTGTAGGCGAATGGATTTGTGCTTTGAGTTTCACTTTACCATTCGATAGCGTCCGTTTTTTTTGAGACCCACTGCATGGGTATGGGCATGAAACATTAAATGGTATACAAGTTTTGTTTTTAGTGATTGTTCTTCTGTAGGCAATGGAAAACCTCTAAGTGGACTAGTGCCATAAAAAAGCTTCTAATAAAAAAGCATCTGCCGTTCGGAGCCGGAGTGAAACTGTAGATCCTGCCACTTATGGAACAACATAAAGACTCACAACGCAAATTGAAGGTGGAGCTCGGCCAAGTATTTAACAAAGGATATGCGCGCCAATTATTTATACGCATACATACACATTAATCATCCATATGTCAATAACTCAAGACACATTTTTTAACTAAAAAATGAGCTTCGCCACACCGTTGATGAAATCGCGCTGACGCTACATTGAAATGTCACCAAAAAACTACGTCAAAGTATTCAAAGAGCGCCAGCACTCAGGAGGCGGCGATTAGACGCAGTTTGCTTTCATAATATATTCACTGCAACAAAAGCAGCAGAAAGTTTCAAATAAGCAGTATTGTGTTCTATTTTTCAAATTTCAATATAAGCGCATGTCAATGAGACACCCTATATGTGTGTATTGTACATATATACATACATACTATGTTTGCTTGTCAATGCTTCTGAGCCTTTCAGAATATTTGTACATTTTCTTTTTTTTGTACAACGTAGTGGGTGTGTATGCCATGTGGGTGTATGGGTGTGCCTGTATGGTATATGAGAGTGAGAGTACGCCAAGCGCGCCTATATATATGCAAAGATATATAACAGTGTGTGTGTGTGTGTGTGTGCATGTGCTTGCGCGTGATTTTTCGTCGCAGGGGGTGAATTATGTCTTTCCATTCATGCTCGACACTCGGCTTTGTACATTGTCAATGAGACCTCTGTGAGACGCGCTGCGTTTTCTTTTTCTGCTCGTCGCTTCATAGCAAACATTTCACCTTTGATGGCAAGGCAGCAAACAGAGTTGACAAACAACAAATATTGCAAGTTATGTCAATTCTGTGAATTCTGTTGGAATATAATTTTTTAATTTTATTTTCATTTTTATTCTTTCGCTCTTTCAACACTTGCAAAGCGACTTGTGCACCTTTTTTTAGCGACTTTAGGAATATTTATTAGTTATTCATATTTCGATTTTTCCACACTTTTGCACATTTTTCTCTCCCTAAAGGACACTTTTTTGTACACATTCTTGCTTCTTTTTTCGCTCGCATAGTAGTTTCATTGTGTTTTTTGTTTTTGTTTTTGATATTTTTTTTTCTTCGTTATTCTTTTTGATGGTCGGTTTTACGCACTGCGGTGGACACTGCGGTCCAATGGTGCTTTCAAAATTAATTATTCACTTGCCCTGTTAAATTAACATTTGTTTAAGGTCTCATCATCATCATCATCATCATCTTTGCTGGTGGCAGGCAGGATGAATGGACGGATAGGCGGACGGATGTATGGCTGACGGTTGCACGAGGAAATTAAGTGAGTAAGAGAATGGTTCGTAGTAAGGAAGTAGCTCCAGTACCAGCTCCAGTTCTGCCCTCACTCGAACGTGCGTAACTGTGAAAAAATGCTTATGCTCGTACGCCACGACAACGACAACGGCAACGCCAACAAAAACTACACCCGCACTCAAATACATACTTACACATTTCTGAATGTATGTATATAAGTATGTGGTGCATATGTGCATACATACATACACATATGTATGTGTATATATATATATAGTATATTATATTGAACTCCTACAAAAGTGAACCGACGTACGAATGAGTACAAGGACTCTATAAAATTTTCAGCCGTTCGACCAAACGACCGACCGACTAACCGACCGAGCGACTGCAAAGCGCTGCTGCGACACCAGCGACCAACACAGTTACCAGGAAAAAGGCATAAAAAAATAAAAAATTGTAGGAAATAGGATAAAGTGCATGCGACTGAATAAAAAGCAAGCCAAATGAAACGAAAGCAACGAAACCTCAAAGCAATGATTTTCTGTGTGTTTACCGTCGTTTATGGGCAGCGTAACACAAAACCATAGATCAGTTACACATTTCCGTTTCTCTTCCTGGTTTTACGTATATATATATTTTCTTGCAGCATATAATCGTAGAATACTCATAATTTTTCACATTCTTTTTTTTCTTTCTTTCTTCTCACATTTTTTTCACATTTCTCTGCTCACATGTGTAATATGCAATAGGTAATTTTTCCTATTTTTGGTGTTGCACAATTTTCAATTTTAACTTTGCTTCATTTTTGTGATTTTCTGTGAATTGCTACCATGAAAATTGTTACCGAAGAATTAAGGGAAACGAACGGAATAAAAATTGTAGCGAGAAAAAAAAACAATTTCTTTTAATTCCAACAAAATCCACAACAGCAGCGGCGCAGCACAGCAAATTATCAACGACACCGACAGCGAACTACAACGACTTCAACGACGGCGACGACTACGACCACAACGCACGAACATCAACGCCAGTACTCACCAAGCCAAAAGGCTCACGTATCCTGCCAACCCAATATAGTCGGGAGCTGCAGTGTATAAAAGCGCCTATTTGTATGCTTTGTGCGATGTTTCGATGTTCAGTTCATAGCGCTGCAGTGTGCGCGCGCTCTACTCTCTACGATTTCTCCTTCTCTGTCTATGCGCATCTACATGCACATGTTCACCGTTCACCGTTCATTGCTATTGAGGCTGTTGAGGTCTCTGCACCATATCCCAATTTTTATTTTTGCCTTTCAAGTGCACGTAATTTTCAATTGTATTCACCTCACTTCCTTTTGTTTGTTCTCCTTCTCTTCAGAGAGAGCATCGCATAAAGCTTTCAAGCTCAAGCGGGTTAATTTGTCGCTCGCTCTACTCAGTTTGAGCATTCCTTTGGATTAAGGCGTGAAAAGGATAACTGCATTGATGGCTTTTTGGTTAGCGTCAGCGTCGAAAAACATCGCAAAAAACCATGTGCTGGTGGGTAAGGCAAAACAATGTGTCGGAATTTGGGATTGGCTGTTTTGAAGAAAAGCGATTTTCGAAGAAAATATTTTAATTTTTTATTTATGATTTAGTTTTTTAATAATAATAGATATTTAATAAATAAATAATAATATTGTAATAAATATTTGAGCACACTCTTTTAATATTTTCGCATGATTTCGTATTTACTTTGAATTCTGCGTGCTGAACCGGAAGTAAAGAAGTTTTTCGAAGGCGTAATTTTATTAGAAACTCGGTTGCTGTATGAAATTTGGTAAATAATTATACAAAATTTGTGCCAAACCCCTAAATAGCTTTTTTAAATCGACTAACTATTGGGTTGGGGAATAAGTTCGTAGCGTTTTTACCGAAGACTTTTATTTAAACAAAAAACAATAAATATATCAACGAGTTAATCAATTATATATTCACCTTTGCTCTTTACAACCTCTTCCCACCTCTCGAAAAATTTGTTGATGCCGTTTCGCCAAAAATCGCCTGGTCTGATTTCAAAGAAGTTGTTGGGCCAGTTTTTAACGAAGTTAACGCCTTTCACATTTTACAGGAAACGGAAGGACCTCCCACCCAAGTTCTTGGACTGCGGCTTTGTCGACTTGTGCAACATGGGGCCTGGCGTTGTCGTAAAGGAGTATGGTTTGACCATGTCGATCAGGTCTTTTCATTCGAATAGCCTCTCATTCAGGCTGGGCCATGTAGAGCTCCTTATTGACCATGGCATTCTTTTCGAGCATTTCCCAGTGCACCATGCCTTCCAAGTCCCACCACCAAACACATATCCTGATCTTCTTGGGTGAAGATCCGGCTTGGCTCTCGGCTTTGGTGTATCTTCTGAAGTCGCTCACTCCGTTCTTTGCTTCATATTAATGTATAGGCATCATTTCTCATCTGTCGTGACGATGCGGTACAACAAGCGCAGTGTATGACCGCGTGTTGCTGGATGGCGGGCGAGATGCTGGGAAGCAATTTGAAGACGACTTTCTTTGACTTTTTTTCGTTGAGCTCGTGAGGACCCCAGACTCCCAATTTTTCGGTAAATTACATTGAATGAAGGTGATTCAGAGTCGTTTTATGATCGCTGTTCATTTATTTCACCAATTCTCGACTGGTTTGGCGGCCGTTCTCGTTCAAAAGTGATTTGAGATGTTCTTCATCGAATTCAGAAGGCCTTCCGCTGCAGGACGTGTCATCGACATCAGAGTCGCCATTTTTGAACTTTGCAAACTATTTCCCGGGCAGCATCGGCAGCTTTTTGACCTCGGATATTCCATTTCTAAAAACCATTTCCAGAAAAAATTAAATAACTCAAAAATACAAACCACACAGTTTTGCAGAGCAGAAAGAGTTCTATCGAAAAAATAAAAGAAAATATAAAAACGATATGAACTTATTCCCCAATAATTACCGCTTCCGCACCATTTTGTTGCCACATCCTCGCTACCAACAACTTATACGGGTTATTCCTACACGACTATATCCAGTCTGCGCGATTGAGAAATTTGATAAGGTTGTTCACATCTATACCAGCCAGCTCTTCGGGGTTTTCAAAATGGGTTAACAGTTAACATCCTCACCTTCCATTCGGCAGATCATTCACAAAGCAAGAAGATAGTTTCCTCTTTCTCCGGTTGATTACAACCAAAACAATATAAAGTATATTCCAAGTGTAATTGCCAGAACCAGCTCGAATATCTGGAAAACTGTTTTTTTTTTCTAATCTAACTAAAAAAAAATTATCTAACTTCATATTCGGATGCAGAGCAAAATTTTTCAAAAGAAGTTATAGTCAAATGTGAAAAACGGTGTAGACTAGTGTACTGATTAAACTAGAAATTATAATAATATAGTCGGACTAGTTTCAGAAGAGTGAGGAGGGACTTGCGCTACGAGTTGAGCTCATTTGCGGCTTTATTTATTATGGCTTTATAGCTCGTGGCGCCTGTGGTGCGCCTTACTACCTTTTATTACATTCATCGGGCCTTTTAGCCTCATTGAGCCTTGGAAACTCTCGTAAAGAGTCGCTTCTTCAGTTTAACATTTCACAAGTCATTTGAGCATTTAACGATTTGTCCGGTAAATTAAATAATGAACCAAACGCGCATAACTGCATACTACACCTGCGACTGCCGATCGCATACGAACTGTCAGTTTTCTTAACTACAAAACAGTCAACTGAAGAGATAATTTTTCCGTGGGCATTTCATACCATACCATTTCATTTTAAATATGTCGTCGAGAGAAGCAATTCGCTGGAATGCATGGATCTAAATCTACACCGAGCGAATAGAGGAAGTATCGTAGGTATACTGACAGTCCACAATTTGTTAGCGGCACACGCATACAAGATGGGAATTGCAAACACTGCTAGCTGCAGATTTTGCACTGAACTAGAAGAGAGGGAAACTCTTGAACACCTTTATGTTCTTGCCCTGCTTTAGCTAGAACCCGAATGAAATTCTTAGGAGCTTTACAATATGAGAAGTTAGAATGTCTCTCGGAGTTAGAGCTTCAGAGTTTACTTAGATTCACAAAAGACGCAGGGTTATTACACGATGTATACTACAAAGAAACGTAAAGGTCTAGCTCCATTTGGTAACACTAAGGACCAATAGGTCTATGTGATGGCTTTCAGCCAGCCACGACTAACCTAAAAAGGGGCATTCAGGTAGTGAAGCGCAAAAATTCAAATTAATTAATAAATTCCCTAGGCAGGCAATGGCAAACCTCCGAGTGTATTTCTGCCATGAAAAAGCTCCATTTGCCATTCGGAGTCGGCTTAAAAGTGGAACAGCATCAAGACGCACACCACAAATATGAGGAGCAGTTCGGCCAAACAACTAACAGAAATGTTCGCTCCAATTATTTATTTTATGTTTAATTAATTCGATAAGGTTAAAAAATTTTAACACGAAAATTTTTGGAAATATAAAAAAAATCAAAAAAATACTGAATACCCAAATGTTGCTATTCTGCGAATTTCACTGTTTCCTGCTGCATTGTCTTCGAAGTAAATTGGATGAATTAGCTGTCAAACCCTGAATTTGATAGTTCATGGCATGCGGATCAAAAGCATACGGTACAACTTACTTAATATCGTATACCTTTTGCCATGAGCGGTCTACACAAGCGATATATGTATCTTTTAAGCTGGCCACAAACAGGGTACACTTTCCAGCGATTTGTTGCAGTTTGAAGAGTATCCATCGTCTTTGACGAAGTGCGGGCACACATTTGTTGCGCAGTTTCTGAATTTTCTCATATTTTTACTGGCCGTCGTCGAGATAAGAGTAAGAGGAAAAAATTCCAAGTGTTGATACAAAAAATTGTTAGAAGTATTTATAGAGTGCATCAAAAATGACTATCATTACGACAAATAAAAAGTGAATTATTAAAAAACAGAGTGGAAAAAAATCGTCAAAACTTTGACCAGAGGCAAGAAATCTCAACGTCGCAGAAAGTCTTTAATTTGGCGTGATTGCTGGCCGCATTTGAGTATACTTTGTTTTTATAAAAGTAGATACAGAATTAAGCAGCTCCATATACATAAGTTTCAGTATCTATGCATAGAATATTGTTGGAGTCCTCTGGAGAACTCATTTCCATAACTCCTAGCAACTTGAAATTGAAATTTGAATAGGTCGAGCCAAGGAGCACCAGAGATTTGGTGGCTCCTAAAACACTCAGGCTAAAAAGCCCATTTTATTTAGAGCTCTGGAAAGAGGGTAGATAGTCAAGGAGGGAAGGAGAAAATTATCAGAGAAAGAGATAGGAAAGAATAGAGACAGAGATAGAGATAGTTAGTCCTGTGAAAATTTTCCAGATTCTTTGGCAAAGCTGTAAATATCCTCCAGTTTTAGAGAACGAAGATTACTCATTCTCACGACATCGGAACCCAAAACTCGTAGCCTCGCTCTAGCAAAGACAGCACACTCACAGAGAAAAAGCCCAGTGCTATCCGCCTTCTCCAAGCAAGACAGACACATCGGGTCCGCAATGATTCCAATGGTGGCCATAAGCTGCCCCCTTGGGTTGTGTCCTGTAATAATACCGACCATCAACCGAACGTCTTTCCTTCCAAATTTTAGTAGAAAGTTTGACAGTTTTCTGTTCGGACTTGTCACAAAACACTTTGCAGTTCTGCAGCGTTCCAGACCGAACCATCGCTCTTTATGTAAATTACATACATAGTCGCTGATACAATTCATGATTCCTGCGGAATTGATTCCGATTATTGGTTCTTGTGGACAGAATTAAGCTGTTTTTTACATTTTTGAATAATCTTTGAGGTTTGCTTCGCGTTCTCCAGGGCCTTCAGTGCAGCCTGACTATCACTAAAATGTAATGAAAGTATTTTTGTTATTTATTGAATTTTATATATTTATTTATTTGTCGTTCCAAGCTAGGCATCCAGCTTGGCGAACGATTATTTTCTTTCTTGTGTTACATACTAAGTACAAGAGTTTTTATAGTAATTTTTATCAATGCAAGCCAACAACAACTTTTCGGTGTTTACTTGTGTAATATGATTCTAGCATTCACGCGCCGCGCATAAAATAATTACGTTAGCTATGTTTGCGTTTACTTTCAAGTGTAATGAACCTTTTAAGAAATATGATACTTTATTTAAACGGCACAGCACAGTGAATGCATAAGTGGACAATAAAATAAAAGCCAAAACAAAATGTTTATGAATATTAATGTTAAGGCATATCCGACTTATAATCATACTACACCTCCATTCTTCGGAAGAATGCTCATACAACTTTTTTTTTGTATGAACATTCTTTTACATTGAATTGTTAAAATAAAATATGTACATAAGAGTAATCTTAATTTTATTTATATGTATATATTTTTGTGAACTATTTGTTCTTTTAAAGATAATTTATCGACTATAGTAACATTATTTTTATTATCTATTGCTTTAATGGTATAAGGCCCACAATATTGGGGTTCCAGTTTATGGGCCACTTCATCTCTAAGTAAAACTAAATTGCCTATGCTAAAATTGTGATCTAAACTATTTTTATCATAAAATGTTTTTTGCTTAATTTTAGCTATGTCTATCATATTGCGAGCTCTTTTATGTGCTACTTCTAGCCTAAATCTTACTTCTCTAGCGTAGTTATCTATGTTATATAATGGAGTAATTTGGTCTACATTTTTGAACTGCTGAAACATGTTTGGTGTTTTTCCAAAAACTAATTCATA
>JAYXIM010008251.1:0-10208 GCA_037575425.1 Anastrepha fraterculus | reverse complement strand
TATTCCGGGCTTCGGGCTATGCCGTTCGGAGTCGGCTTGAAACTGTAGATCCCTCCATTTGTGGAACAAAATCAAGACGCACACCACAAATAGGGGGAGTTCGGCCAAACATCCAAAAAGAGTGTACGCGCCAATTATATATATATAAATAAAATTCCATTCAAGTAATGTCGGTAAAAATTTATTTTATTATATTCCACATTCTTTTTTCAACTCAATTCCAGCCTTCAAAAAAGTCCTGCAATCGCTATGTGAAGGAAATGCATAGCCACTGTGAAGGAAAAATTTATAAAAAAATCAATTAAATTTTTTTAACAACTTCAATCTTTATTCATTTATTTATTCAAGAGGTCTATAAAACTTCCGTTTTACTACAGAAAAATTTAATAAACTATAAAACTGCATACTAAAAATTTTTTCTAGAATTACTAATTGAAAACCTTGGAACTGTGATGCAGAGCTTGTAGAATATTGCTAATTTGTGTACAAAATTTGAAACTTCGATTTATAAGGTTTTCGTTATAGAAACGACTGTACTTTTAGAAAAAAAACTACGAACATTAAAAAAAACGTGGAAACTGGTCAAATTGTTAAGGAGCTATCGTTTTGTTGCTGGGTGTATGGGACCGACCTTTGCTCACTGGCTTGCGAATTTGCCGCAGAAATGTGATAGCTTCGCGCTGAAAAAGCTGTCTACATTCACATACTTTTTTATCCCTTGAAAGATTTTTTTACGTGAGATTTCATTTCTTATTTTTTTATTTATTCATTTTATAATCTAAAAATGCATTATTTCTTACTTATTAATAAAAATAAAAAGCATTATATATTAAAAATTAGGTCGTAACTTTTAGTTTTAAACTTTTTGAACTAAAGCTGTCAAAAATCACGTATATTTTGATATCCGTATGAGACATTTTAAATCGCTTTTTAATAATTTAAAAAAAAATTTGGCAACCCTTTTCTAAAATATTAGTTCATTAAAGCTGTTTAAAACTCCTATATAATTTAATCCTTTTGCTGAGATATTTTACATGTCCCTAAAAAAAAGTAAAAGGTGGCAACCCTTTTCTAAAATATTTGCTTATTACAGCTGCTAAAAACTCCTATATAGTTTGATCGTTTTGTTCAGATATTTTACATATCTTTAAAAAAATTAAAAGGTGGCAGCCCTTTTCTAAAATATTTACTTTATTACAGCTGCTAAAAATTCCTATATAATTTGATCGTTTTGTTGAGATATTTTACATGGATTTTGAAAAAAATTGAAAAGGTGGCAACCCTTTTCTAAAATATTAGTTCATTAAAGCTGTTAAAAACTCCTATATAATTTAATCCTTTCGCTGAGATATTTTACATGTCCTTAAAAAAAATTAAAAGGTGGTAACCCTTTTCTTAAATATTTGCTATTACAGCTGCTTAAAACTCCTATATAGTTTGATCGTTTTGTTGAGATATTTTACATGGATTATGAAAAAATCGAAAAGGTGGCAACCCTTTTCTAAAATATTTTTTCATTAAAACCCCTAACAACCCCTAAATAATTTGATCATTTTATTCAAATATTTTTAATGTTTCTTAAAAATAAAATTGAAAAGGTGGCAACCCTTTCCCAAATATTTATTTCATATTTGCAGAAATGAGGAGGAGTTGGAAACAATTCAACAAATTTTTTGCACATGCCCAGCTCTAGCCAGAAGCAGGAACCGATTTTTAAAATCCTACTTCTTAACGAATATAGATAATCAGTACACTTTACGTATCTACAACCTTTTACGCTTTGTCAAAAGCTCAGGATGGTTCAATATGGAGAGGGAAATGTAGTCCAGCCCCCGCGGCTCACAACGGACCCATTTCGTGGTCTAAGTGGTATCGTTGACTCTTTGTGCGATGCGGCTGCCAAACCTATTATGACTAAACCTAATATTTCATATCCACAATGGGCTTCGTGCTCTGGACTTCTAGAACGTAGTCATGGAACCCATACGTCCACTAGCTGATATTAGACAACTGCTAAAAGTCATCCCTATTATGGGCTACCAAAGACTCATGTAAATTGCTTGCAAGTTCTACCCAGAAAAATCAAAAACCCTCCACTATGCACTTCGTCTCTTCTGCGATCGGGATGCCTCATTAGTACATTCATGTTTTCATTAAAACTATTATGATTACGTGACTAATTTATAGTCCAGTGACGCAATTTATTAATTTCCACATTATTTTCTCTACTTTCAGAGGGACGCAAATTGTTTGGCGGCTATCGGATAACACCGAAACATTGTCGCGCCACCAAAACTCTAGCCATTAGTGACCCCCGCAAAAATGGTCCAACAATTTGCATGTTCAATCACGAGTGCGCGCAACGCAATGGCGAAGTGGTGGGTGCATGCATGGACGGCTTCCTCTTTGGGGCATGCTGTCAAATACCCAGCGAGCAGGATCTCGAGAGTACGCTGCTGAACGATGCGCAGAACTCTTACTACCAACAGCATCAGCAGCAAAAACTGCAGAATGAGTATGGAGGCTCTCAACAAGCGGTGGCACAATCCTATGAAACATACGGCGAGAGTCAACAACAGCACTCACAAGAGACCAAATACAGTCCGCCAACGATCAAACCAAAACCAAAACCGAAACCGCAACGCACGCAAAAGCCACAGCAACAACAACAGCAACATAAATATAAACCACAATTGCCAAAACCCATCTATGGTGAAGTGGAAAATGTGGAGGTAAAGCAACCGCAGAATAGCTACACACAAACAAATATCGATAAGGTTTATCAGCAGTTAGAGAGTAGCAGTGGTAGCTCCAGTGTAAGCACTTACGAAGCACAACACTCTGAGCAAGACGAAGCGCCAAGTAACAAATATCAACAATCGCAAGAATCAGCACCGAACGCAAGCACTATGTACATAATGGAATCACTGGAGAGCGCACAACATGAAACTCGACCACTGGTGGGCCCTACCGCTTCCTACGGTGAAACACTGCAATCCATACAAACCGAAAGCCAACAAGTTGAAAGTCAACACCAGGATGAACAACAAGCGCAACAGCAACATAATGAAGACCTTTCGAGCGAAGGTTCACTGCAATCTGAGCCGGTAAAAGTTGTTAGTGCTAGCACCGATGTAAGCACATATTCCTCTAGCGTGGAGTTAGAGAATGAAGCGGAACTCCAAACAGATCAAGTTGCTTCGAATACCAATATCGTACTCACGTCTCAACCACGCCCTGCACAGGTAGCCTTTACCACATCGCCACCACCGCTAAATGATGATTTCGTCTTGGATTTGTTAAGCACAACAATACCACCAGCAATGGAAGATGACTCGGTCTCCCATACCACTAATGGTCTACCAATGCGCATTGTGAATGGCCTCACCGAGCCAAGCAGCTCATCATCAGAGTCGAATTCCTTCGAAGAACTACCGGCTACACAAAATCCTGCGCATGCGACTGATTGGGAAAAGAATACCACCGAAGAAGAAGTTTCAAAAGCACCCGAATCACAAGAGCAAAAGACTTCCAGACCGCAACCCAAACCACGACCACAAAGCCAAAGGCCACGACCGCAGGTCGTTCAGATGTCCAGACCGCAACCGCAAGTGCAGCCACATAGACCACAACCAGTACAGCAGCAACAACAACAAAAACATAAACCTCAACAACAACAACAGCAGCATCATGGACACAATCACAATCATCTCATACTTGATGGCGGAGAGTTCACACACAGCGACATCACGCATCCCGGTGCTGATGCTGACTTGATTGAGGACGATCTACAATTCTCAACTGGCTATGGACCACAACCGGTATACATGAAAGCACCCGTCAGAGCGCCATCACCCATCAGCTATAACCCACCCTCAACCACGACAACAGCGCCAGAAGACAAATATGCGTTAGTTCAAAGCATCAATGAAGATCAGGCCAGCAAAAAGCCACCCGCATATGGGGAGCCTACAACTGGCACATCGATCACCACACATGTCGACTCAATTGAATCTATAATATTGCAATTGAATAGCACAGCAAACCGTGGTCCCACTTACAGCATAGTGAATCAAACACCTCAACAAACACCTTCATACGACGCGGATGCATTTACCGCTAGTAAATATGAACCCAATGACAGTGAGTCATATGGCACCACAACCGCAAGTATGCCAATTTCAATGGGCGGTTCAACGACTCATTACTACGACGAGCTGGAGACAAAACGTCCAGATGACTACTACACAGATAATGAACAATCGAGCGCACAAAACTACTCACCGGTTACGGCACAAGCGCCCGCTTACTTGGAGTCTGTAAGCACCAACGCAAATGCAGCGCAAAAGCAGCCCGCGCACTCCTATGTGTCAAAACCCGCCGCCGCCACCAGCAACGGTCAAAGCTCAACGACTGCTGTCAACTATGCAGACGAAACTGCTGCTGTGCTGGACGAGCACACGATGCCCGCAAACAATTACAATGATGCGCTGCAAGCATCCGCACATCAAACGCATGAATTCAACAAAATGCCTGCCATGGGTATTGCATATCCAGTTGATATGTCACACATGGAGGGCGAGGGTAGTACTGCACCCGATGTGGCCAACAATTATGGCAGTAGTCATCTGCAACACGTATCCACCACGGGCTCTATTGATAAAATAGCAGAAGAAGAAATAGAGGATTCTAGTTACGGACAAGTGCCCATTATTACTGGCAAGCCGCAACGTCCAGTTGGCCCATATGTTGGTGTGGTGAATGCTCAAAACTACAATGGACCAAAATTGCCTGCATCTACTAATTACAATAATGTGCCGCAAGAAGTGTCGGTCTCTTCGCACACGACTAAAGTACAAGATGCGCAAGCATCGTCACCTGCATACCATACACCAAAACCAGACACCTTAACAACAATACAGTACTTCGATGGAAACCACGCTAACCCAACGTCCGTCAATTAGCAAAGCAACAACCAGCGCATATCTAACTCCAACCACTACACCAGCTCCGCCGCGACCTCAATACGGTGCCTCCTCTACTGTCACGTCTACAGCACGTCCTATATCAGGTATCATTACTTCAAGCGGTACAAGACCGCGCCCGAGACCACGCCCAAAACCAAACACAGCACGCCCTACTACCAATAAAAAGACGAAACCAAGCACAGCCAAGAAGCCAACCACAGTGAGGCCAGCCACTAGCCAGTACAGTCAGACACCGCCACAACCAGCCAACAATTATGGCGCAACGCAGTCTCAAATAAAGAAGCCAGCGAATCTCTACCAAGAGCCCGATTACAGCAACAATAGGCCAGCGCAACAACCTTCGAATACATATAACGACAATAGTAATGCAGAAAGTAGTTACGTCAAGAAACCGGCGCCAGTGTCGAACACTCAACCGCAACCTGCCAAAAAGCCCTCCAAGCAACCGACCAAACAGACTAGCAAGCAGCCAGTTAAGCAGCCCGCCAGCACATACCAGCACAACAAACCCACGTATGTTAAACGACCGACTGCACAAAAACAGCCCAGCGGCAACTACAATGCGGAAGCGGCTACGAATACTTTCAATGCAGAGCCTGTATATCAAAGACCAGAGCAACAACCCACATTTAATGCGGAACCTGTGACCAGACATCCCATCAGTCATCTGACAAACTCATACAACGACGACGAAGTGCAAACGAATATCTACACTTCCACTTCGGCGACTCGAAAGCCCATCAGTCATGTAACAGAACCGGTACAACCTGCAGCTGCAAGTGAGCAAGATACCAAATTATCAGCCGCCTCTTACGGCCAAGATACTAAACACACTTCCGAAGATTACGGCCAAGACTACGATAAGCCCGATGCTGTCTACGATCAACACATTAAGGCACCTCAGCCCACTTTCGAGTCGGATGCGTACTATCCTGCGCCACAACCGTCTTTGAACTACGACCCCGAACAACAAAGCACAGCGACAAAACGGCCAACAATTATACGCAAACCAAGCGGTGCAGAATGCAGCATCCAATACATATAATGCGGCAGCCACTACATCTCGTCCTTCCACCACGCTTACCTATCATGACTCTGAAGTGCCGCCACTCGTTGTTGCCGATGACAAATTGGACACGTTTATCCAGAGCACAGCGCAAACAGAAAATGCGCAGTCTAATTATCAGTCGCAAATTTATGCGGGTGAGGTTAAGCCCCAATATGCAGAGCGTCCACAACACACGTATGTACACAAAAAACCAGGCTTCGTCAAAGTAACATCGAAGCCCATAACCACCACTAACGGAATTATTACACCGAAGCCAACACTGTTTGCGCTAGTCACAAACAGCGACTGGCCGCAGAGGCCAAGCAGTGTGAGCGCAATCTACGGTGGTGGTGGTGACAATGCATACCCGCCAACAACGCCATTGCCCGCCTTTAGCAGCACGTCGTACATTTATAGCCCGTTGGTAACGCGGCGTCCTGAATTGGCCATGAACACGCCTCAATATGTCGGTCTGACCGGAGTCACAACCAATGACTTCGACGATCCAGGCTACTATGGCGCGCAGAATATTGCACAAAACGTAGGAACACTTGGCGTGCATCCTGCCTTCACGCAATCGATTGCTGAGACAGAGTACGGTGTACCCTCCGATGATCGTCCGGCTTTCCCGGGCTACTATGGTCCCACACCAACTTACCCGCCATTCCCAGTACCAGGTGAAAAGTTCGGCGCGCCAGTGGAAGAGGAGACTTACACTTCGCCCAACGACTTTGTGAACTTCCCACCTGTACGCAATCCTAATTTGAATATGTCGGCAACTTCCAGTGCCGTCACCACCGATCTGGAACTTTCCACGCCCGCCTTCGTCGAGGATGGCGTACTGAAAGACAAAATGAACACCTTAGTGAATAAGATTGTCGAATCACTGCAGGGCAACTTTGATGCATTAGCCGATATGATTGACGATGTTAATAATACGGCACCAGCAGCTCCAGTATCCACTTATCAAGCCGCTGGCGCGGCCACAACACGTAAGCCGTCAAGGAAACCGACGCGTACCGCTACAGCTAAACCAACCACAAAACGGCCTGCCGTCATACGCGTCACTACCAAGCAGCCGACGCGTAGGCCAGCTGCGTCTACACAACGACCGGTTACGCGTCGCACCACAACCACACGTAGACCAACAACACGCAAGCCGGCACGTCGCACAACAACAACGACAACTACGCAAGCACCAGCTGAAGATGAGCTGGTCGATGAGGAGGACGAAGAGGATGTTAATCCGGCTGATAATGAGATCGGTGGCAGTCAAGATGAGGCTTTACCCGGTGTTGGTGGACGCAAATTTAGTAAGTATCGACCGCCGTGTTGGTGGCAGCATTTTTTTATTATTTATTATGATATTTTGTGTTGAATTAGTTTGCCATGCATAGAATCCGAAACGACTCTGTTTCTTTTTCTTCTAATTTGTCACCCCCCACTTACACTAAAATCTCCCAAACACCCTCACCTCCTTGAACCTACACGATCCCCTTAACACCGCAATACACGCACGCACGCACGCATGCACGCGACATACACTCACGCACATAAATATACACACACGTCACACACACACACACACACATAAAAAATGCATGCATCAAAAAATAACTCGCACCTGCACATTCAAACACCTGTAAAATGCTTTTTGCACTTAATCTTATCAATTATTAACTCATTTTTTATTAACAATAAACATTTCAAATTTGCATCCACCAACACACACACACACACCAAATTTTACATGATTTTCGAACCTCATTACCACAGTGCGTCTTTTCAACCAAATATATGCCCTTCTCTAAAAACATTTCCCTAGCAATTCCTTCAAAAATTAGCTTCTTCTTTACCTTGAAAAAATCCTGCAATCCATACTCTCAAGCCTAGTACCTTGTCTCTACCTCAAGAAAACCCTCACTCCCATACTCAATGACTTTTCCCAAGCAGTGGCAGAACTTAAGAAATTTCCACAATCCTACCTTTTCCATTTGCCGTAAATGCAACCCCTTTCTACCTTCTTCATATTCATTTTTCTTGTCCTCTACGAGCTCAGTTCAACCACCAACTATGTTGAATTAGACTTCATATTTCGAGCTCACTTGCCTTCATTCCAACTTGCCCACACCAACTCGCCATGCCATCTTGCATCCCAATTCACTCACCTTATTCAAATCATGCGCTCATAAAAAAGATCCCCATTCAAGTGCATCCGGCCAATATCTTGACTCCATAAAGTAACCAAACCTTGCGCCCCATCTAAAGCACTTTCACATTCAGCACAATACATCATCACCAAAACCACCACCACTACCCTCCACCACCACTGTCATTTCGAGTGTCATAACAATTAACAGCCACCAACCATCAACCAGCGTCACCTCGCAAAACACTCATCTTTGCTGTTGCTATACTCTCCCTTACCTCCTAACCTCACATTTCACTCCCCATCGACAGAATGCGGCGTACGGCCACACATCAAATCTGGCAGAATTGTAGGAGGCAAAGGTTCCACATTCGGCGCTTACCCTTGGCAAGTGCTCGTACGGGAATCCACTTGGCTGGGACTATTCACAAAGAACAAATGTGGTGGTGTCTTGATAACCAATCGTTATGTCATCACAGCGGCGCATTGTCAGCCAGGGTGAGTAGCAGCGGTTAGAGAAGGAAGAAGTGTAATAAAATATACAATACATAAATCCTTGAATGTCCACATATATGAATGTTTCTGATATATATTTTTTTTCGCGTAATGTGTCAACAGCTTCCTGGCCTCTTTAGTCGCCGTTATGGGTGAGTTCGATATCTCAGGCGATTTGGAGAGTAAACGCGCTACTACGAAGAATGTGAAACGCGTTATTGTGCATCGTCAATATGATCCTGCGACGTTTGAAAATGATTTGGCGCTGCTGGAACTCGACAGTCCGGTGCAATTCGATACGCATATAGGTAAGTGAAAAGAATTTAGAAAATAACGATTTTCAAAAATACGTAGGCAATTGAAGTATTGCTAATTTTGAAACTTTTATGAATTTAGCAGTTGCTAAAAATGCTGCACTCATGTCAAGGCTCACAGCGTCGACGCATTGAGAGCTCAACTGGGTAAAGAACCCGCAATTTACGTCTTACTACAATAAGCATCGCATTTAATTGTCTCAATTCCCATGCAGTTGTTGTTGTATCAAAGCCAAAGATTGTACCCAATGATCAAAAAGTACCGGGAATGTTTAATTTAAACGAACCGCGCACGTGGTAACTGGTCGATATTTTTTTCTTATGCTGGTAGGAGTGTAAGACACACATATGCCACTTTTTAGTGCTATCGGATCATTAGCAGCTGCCTGGCCGGCCGGAAATGTGGGCACAGAATTCTTGGATTTTGCATGATGATAACGCGCCATTGCACCGAGCCCAAATTGTGCTGGATTATTTGACTAAACACCAAGTAAATATCATCGTGAAAGCTCCGTATTCACCTGATATGGCCCCATGCGACTTCTTTTTGTTTCCCCAGTTGAAGTTACCACTTTGTGGAAGGAGATTTCAGTCGATAGAGGAGATCAAAGAGAATGCGACAAAGGAGCTGAAGACCATCCCTTCGTTGGCCTACCAGGGGTGCATAGAGGACTGGGTTAAACGTTGGCACATGTGTGTTGCTTCAGACGGGTCATATTTTGAAGGAGATAAAGAAAATTTTCCTCTGTTTTGTTTTATTTAAACATTCCCGGTACTTTCTGATCATAAAGACAAGAAGTTGTTAAGGTTAAATCGGTGAAAACTGCACGGTTTTTAAATTATTTTTGGCGATGAAAGTAGAGTTAGTTTATTCAGTAAATTTGCAGCATAATTTGAGCATTATTTTCCTAAACTTTCATAGCAAAATATTTGAAATTGAGCAAGTGGAAGTGAATTCCGGAAGCGCCTCGAAAAACAGTTGTTTGCGGACCACATACCACAGCTCTCGTGTACGGTATAGCAAATTTTAAAGTTGTGACCAACATCAGACCGTTAACCGGCCTCCGACTTTTTGAAGGTATCGGTTGATTTGCTGGCGTAACAGCAGATGTGATAGCGGTTTTTTACGATAAAACATAGATTGTGCTGCTATGCGCGCAAAATATTCTGCATTCGCCTTGACCCCTTGCTGTGCCATTTAGCTCGACGAAACT
>JAYXIM010008245.1:0-16872 GCA_037575425.1 Anastrepha fraterculus | reverse complement strand
CTGTAAGAAGTTATATTGTAGTTTCATAGACTAGATATGCAAATAACTAAATAAATAGATTGAATAGACATTGCTTTGTTACCACGCATAAATATTAAATAACCAGTTCACTACCAGCGCAAAAGAAAGACTGACTGCCCTTTTGGCTGCTAGTTACAACCCGAGAGGAATTCAGTACAAATAGGTGGCGTCAGTTACTTTATTTTCCGTGGTTTTAACAAGTCTGACGTCGGCTCCTTTTCCAATACAAAACAAACTAAAGGAATTGATCTTACATATTGGTGAAAATTTAGTGAATGGCTTCCTAATATTGTGATTTGTGAGATTCAAACTAAATAAACTAATGAAGCGAAGTGCCGCTTATTGAATTGTGAAAGCCTCCAAATGCATATTTTTTCGCTTTTACGCAGGAGACGCAGTGGCAAGAAAGTATGTACATTCATATGTGTGGGTATAATTTCTTGTGCTCGGTTGTTTTCATTGCTTTCGAGTACTCTTCCTCTTCAGGAACAAGTAATTCCCCTTTGTTTTGTTCGTTTAATCATGGACTCTGACGGCACGGCGAATTCGGGAGGGGCAACCAGGTATACTGTCATCCTCATTAACAATCCTGCCAGCTTTGGATATTTAGAGTGGTGAGTACTGAACACCAATCCAAGGATCATAGATTTGCTATTCAGCTATGGTGAAAAAGAATATTGTGAGGGAAACGTGACTTGTGTATTCGGCAGCCGAATTCTGCACGATCATTTCACACACCCAAAACACATATTCACATACTCACCCCGTCAGTAGTTCGCCGACGGCAATGAAGTGCCATTGGTTAATTTTTTTCGTATATCACTAACACAATCTTAGTTTTTTCGTAAACAAACTGCTTGGTGACTGCAAGAGACGTCAGCCCATCAGCAGATTGTTTCACATTCGTTCAGAGCCGAATAACGGCCTGCTAAGTAGCTCAATTTTGAAATCTTTTCACAATGGCACCAATCTATGTCGATCAGGTCTAACTCATGTCAACAACCAGTTTTCAGAAAAATTTACCACAATATCCAAAAACTTTCAAAATTCATTTGCAAGTCAGCATTCATTTGATTTACGTTCACATGCGCTCTTCCAGCGGATCTAAGTATATTAAGTTTGGATTCATTTGAAAATATTACCTTTCTGAATATTCCAAATTTTTGTTGCGAATGTTTTTGCCAAAAGTGTTTTTCTTGAGGGCTTAAAGGAAACAATCTTCTGTAGCCTTCTTCGAACCTTTCGTGTGTTTAATTTTGCTGCGATAACCGTCCCTAAGCACTCTTCAAGTATCTTCTGCAATTTGAAATCGCTTGCGAAAACTTATTATTTTTAAGATGCGAACTTCACGAGCGTTGATTTTTCATATTCTTAAGGGGTCCTGGTGGTCTAGAGCTCAAAAACTTATGGTATATTTAGGAATTTTTCTTTACAATCAAAAAAATGATATTTACATTTTTTGGGCTTTTTATTTAACTTCTTCTACATACAAAAATGAATAAAAAAAAATTTTAATTTTAATAATTTTAAAAATGGCGCTGAAGTTGACCCTCGCGGAAAATTGGACCTGGACGGTTTTACCCATTTTGGCTTCTCTATTTACCTGAAACACAAAAAAAAAAGATTATTAATCAGTATGACTCTTGCTATGTCTCGTTTGAGGTACAGAAGCGTGCGGACCGCTCTCTACCTAGTTAGTGGGCTGTAGAAACTTTAATATTGGGAATTTCCGTATGAAAATTTCACACAATATTCTTAAGATATCATAATTTCAAAATATCGAAAAAACAAAAAATCGATTTTTTGAAAGTTCTAGACCACCGGGTCCCCTTAAGGAACAATTTTTACGTTCTCAGAGCCAGAAAATAATTTCCCGAACCGAGTTCTGCATTATAATGCTACCGAGCTCGATGAAAAGACCTCTAAAAATATCTAACTAGAACAATATAATAGGAGTTTTCACACCGAGCTCTCTGCTCCGTTATTTGGCAATTTTAGGTATATTCTGTTTTAGCGCGTAAGCGCCAAGCTTGGCAATTTGATTGGTACGAGTAGTAGGTAAAATAACCATATATAATGGTTAGGCGGGAAGTTTAAGTTTAAAATATCAAAAAGTGAAGGAAGAAAAGTAAGTAAGAGTCGAAATTCTGTGCAATTTAATAAAAAATATGAATAAAAAAATAGTTCACCTAACAGAATTGTATTTTTTCAATTGAGATATAACATTTTTTTTATTATTATCTTAACCTTCAATCAAAGTAATTTACAATAAATATAAAATCCGTATGAACACAAAGGAACAAATTATTTCCTTTTGTTTCCTGCCTTGTCATATCCCCCACAGTCCCATATTATTCTATTATCACAACTGCTGATATTTCTCAACCTGTATTTTTAATTCCATGCCCAAAGTTTTTTATAATTTAGTATTCTCGTTCATCTATCCCAGCGAACCTCTACTTCCATATACTCAGAGAAAGCATTAGACAGCAAAAAGCAAGAGTAATATTTTTATGACCTTTCAATCGCGGTTAGAGTGCCTGTTAAATTTTTGATGTCCGCCACTGTGTGTTAGCAGCTTACAAAACAAAGCACAAAACTCACTGGCATTACGTTCTATATATGGATGGAAGAGAATATATAAATACATATTTATGTATGTAAAGCAAAAATGAACTTTAAGTAAATATAGACACCAGCTACATATGTTAGAGTTGACATTATATTTACGAATTTACGAGTACTTTAGCGCTGACACTTTTGACATTGTGACCCAGTTAATCGCTGTTGTTCTTCGAGTTGGAAAATTTTGTATCAGCCAACAATGAAATTCTGCATATGAGAACAAATGGCATGTATTTACATACGAATGTGTGTATGTATGTACGTGTGGACGCTGGTTACAATGTAATTTAAGTTTGTAAATATTTATATGTATATAAGTATGCATAAATGTGTGCATCCATAATGTAATTTTGTGAATTTATAAAGAGTAGACACAAAAATTAGCAAATTTCTGGCTTTTGGGCATTAATTAGATATTTCACGGACAAATATTTGCTTCCAAAACAAATAACGTAAAATCTTTTTATTTACGCTAATGAATGGCAATAAATGTAATTTTCGAAGACTCGACGTCATAACTACTTAGGCAAATAGAAAAAGGGCACACAAGTGAAATAAATCTTGGATGTGATAGAGAGAATGAGGCTGTCAGGCACTGAAGATCAAATATCTATATAAGTCAGTTCGTTATCTTTGAAATTAATATAAACTTCTCTTAGCCATGTTTTGATTATTCGGCCTTTGAAAGGCCTAGAGAAAGGAAAGAGGCTTTAGATATCATTTGCCTCAGATGTTATCTCCTCCTTAGTTTATATTAGATTAGATTTGTGGAGGGTTGGACTACTCCAAGCACGCAGTCAGTATACCATTGTACTACACCTGGATAGAATTCAGTAGAAAGAATAGAGATAGGAAAGATAAAATGTGGGTGAAAAAAGGCAGAAATTAGTTTGAGCTCACTATTCCACATATCTCTTGGATTCACTGATGAATCTTAAGAGATCCGGAAGAGGAAGTGTATGAACCTTACCCATACTCAGTATATCGCAACCCAATATTCTAAGACTGATTCTGGAAAACGCCGGGCAGCTACAGAGAAAATCCTTTGCAGTGTCGTCATCCTCAAGACAGTATAGGTATATCGGGCTGTCCACGAACCCTATGGCAGCCATATGCTTACCACAGACGTTGTGCCCTGTGATTACACCCTCCAGTACTCTTAAGTGTACCCTTGGGTATTGTACCCTCATGAAATCATTTAATGAGGCGCCTATGCACAGTGCAAACCCTATCACTAGCCTCAATCAAGCAGTAGAAAAACGCACCAGTAGGTATAGCAAGGCACTTGGTGCGCTTAGGGAAGACTGTAACAGACTTTTTAACAGGGCTAAAGCCGGTCTGGAAGATGATTGGTAATGTCGTAAAGATAGCTGCAGCATCTATAAAAGGTCTCTTAAAAGAGTAAAACATAGTTCGTGGCGAAATTTTTGTAGCTCAGAAAAGTATTGCTTTCGTCACCTATGTTTCCAGGATTTGTAAAAAGGCCGGACGGTTTGTTAACCATATCTAGCAGGCAATCTCTGGATCCAGTATTAGATACTCACTTTCCTGGCAGTTCAGGCATCCATAATGGATCTGCCACCCTACGTTGAATCATAAAGAGGAGCACAACAATGAATATTATAAATAGAAAATTTGAGCAGAGCTTCAGCGAATGCTTGCTCCGGCGACACCGTGGCTTCTGCTCATTTTTAAAAGTTGCCTCAGGCCGTCACATATTCCCGATAAGTGGAGAGAAAGCCCTAGAGACCAACTAATACTTCTGCCAATCTGCCTATCTACCTTGGACAGCACGTTTCGCTCAACTCTGAACTGGAATCGGAGAGGGTTGAAATTTTATTACAAATTATTAAGATTTGCTCTTGCTGATCTATGCGAAGAGTGCAAGTGTCGAACACTCATTATAGCGAGAAGATTCACAAGACCGCCTGAAGAAAAAAAAAATTGCCAAAAATAAACGCGAATTTTCAGCCACTTCAAGCTTGCACTGTATTGAATGAACTAAAAGCATTCTCGGTTTCTTATTACTTGGGTCTGAAGAAAATAGGGCCACGCTTTTTTACAACAGAACTTACTGGACTTGTTCTGCTGCTGCGTGGTAAAAGATGAAAGCTTCTGAGAGTATTCTCACGACATACGAGTATACATCGCCTTGTGTCACACTATACGACGCTTTAAAAGTGATATGCGTCCAGTCTACGCCAGGCATTTTTATTCTTTATTCTTATTTCTGTTTTGTTGTAATTATAATATACGAGTATATTACTATTGGAAAACAATCGGGGCGAAAAATAATTTCATTCTCAGTGCTTATGGCCAAAATGAATCATACCTCCGTCGTAAAATGAAAATCGAAATGTAAATTGAGTTGAAATTATTTTTTCCGCACATTTGCTTAACATGATTTTGGCATAATATTGTATATTCCAGCAGAAGGACGATCAATGAAATGATGTTTACGGGAAATACAATTGACGGAATATATCGACCATTCGGCAAAAAATAATTTCAAAAATAAATTGTAATTAATTACTTGACGGCAATGTGCCGATATTTTCGAGTAAACGTGAGCGAATACGAAGTAATCCATTGCATGCAAGCGAGAATATGTGAAAGGTGAGTGCACGCACAAGGTGGGCCACAGGCAGAAAAATCTTTCTGAATTATACTCTATTTTAACACTGACATATTTTTGCTGCTACAAATCTTGATACTCGATGAGTACGCACTATGTGATATTTCCACTTTGATAGGAATATTGCAATTTACGAAATTAGCGATGTGCTTTGCCCAGCCTACGTCTTTATTTAAATTAAATTTTATACGAAAATGGATACTTTTTTCCATGTAACGAATGGTCGCCACTTTTTTGTACAAAATTAATCATTCAATTTAATTTTTGAATAACATTTTTATTTGTTAAAAAAAATGATTTTGAGTGATCGAAATCTTTATTTTGAGCTTTACCCCCTGCATTGCTTGCCTGGCTGTAGGCCTTATCTATCTAATTCACAAGTGTCAGATATGATTGACCTACGACGCTATTTGCAAAAATGTAAATTGTAAATATTTCGATATGGTGAGCAATTTTGGATATGAACTCCAAACACCGTCTGCAGAATGAAATTCACTATAATTAACGCGATTTTTAGCCACTTCAAACTTTCATTTTTTGATGATAACAGGTGGCGCTAAAGTAATCCTCCTATCAGAAAATGCTACAATATAAATTTTGCGATTGGCCCCTAAAGTCAGATTTGTTTTGACATTTTTACTACACATGCGAATTACACGTTAATAAACAATGTTACGCTACACTATAATTCTGTGGTTTGTAATTAAAACTTTTGAAAACTTTTGATGGAAATCTGTCTTTCTTTGTGTGTCATTTGCAACAATTTTTAAGCCCGGATTTATATGGGTTTTGCAGTAGAATGAATTATGTTTTCATACAAAAATTCTTAATATGGAATAAGAAAAAAATTAATTCTCGAAAATTGTCAATAAATCTCTTTGCTATAATTATGAGATCCACTCCACGTATGAAGAGTTCAGGTGAGACAAATTGAGGTTTGTTGAGCTAAGTTTACGTACGTTTTGAGTTTATTAATCTGCCAAAAAAAATTGACTCTAAAACTAATTTTGAATATTCATAAATAATATGGCGCTCCAAGCAGTAAGAAGGCATTGCTCCTAGGCAACAACAGGTGGGCATTCCCACTATTTGGAACTAGTAGCGGCAGGCTAATCACCTACCCTGCCAGAAATCAAATAGATTAACGAAACCAGCGCAAGACCGAGTCTTGTCGAGGTCCTATGCTCCCGAGTGGAGTGAACAAGGAGGGAAAAAATATTATTGTAATAGGCCATTACGTCAACATCGAAGCCTCAGCCCTCACCGATCAACACAAATGGTTTTAAAGGATGAAACGAAAAAAGCCATCCGTCTCATGCAGTAGTCATCTCCGCTGCAAGTCTTGTGCAAAGCATCATCATATTAATTGTGTTATACACACACCAAAGAAAATTGTTCGTTAGTAAGTTATTGTTAACCCCCCGGAGCAAACTAGCAAACTATCATACACTGCGTTACAAAAACGAACTTTTTTTCTGTCCTATGAACCAAATATACATTTTCGGAAAGGGGAGAAATAATAAAAATACACGTGTATCGGCGATTTTCATGTACACGTCAGAATTTTTTTTTTATGTATAAAATTTAGAGCTCGTAATCCTCCTGTGTGAAAAGCTTTGGATAAATTTTTAACACTTTTTCCGTGATCCAATCACGCTGAATTTCTGCAGGCAGACTAATGGAAATGTTTTTATTATGTAAAATTAAAAAAAAAAAATTTGATCAACTCTCAGATTTTCTTGAATTTTCTTTTTCTAAAAAAAAAAATGTTTCTAAATTTTCGGCATAACTTGAAGGGACTCCAAATTTTTAAACAACTTATTAACCTTTAATTTATTGTTTCATACAACACACTCTGTGCCGCTTGTGTGTTTGTTACAGTTCCGGAAGTTCCGATCATCTGACAGTCGCGCTACTGGGAGACGTATACTTTGACAATTGTTTTAAGTTATGTTGCGCGAAAACGTCTTTCTGTATATTTCATCTTACGAAAAATGCAGTGCCCGACTCGAAATAACTTTTGTTATGTTTGTGGCTTATTCGCACCAAGTAAACATTTTAAAAATATTACGAAAACAGTGGTTAATTCGTTTCAGAAAATATTCAAGACTGCTTATGTTCCTTACTTGTGGTATACTCCGGAAGTCGTGTGCGACTATTGCTATATTAATTTATGCAAGTTTACTGATGAACGGTCAACAATAAAGTACTCTGCACCAACAATTTGGCTACCACGTACGGAGCAGTGAACTGTGCTACTTTTGCGTAACTTTTACTCAAACTAAAGGGTACCAATACTTTCGCCGCAACAAAATTCGCTACGGTAATGTAGAATCGGTTATTCCAGCGCTTCTGTACTCACCAGAAGAACGTATAGCGGCTTCAATGGAGATTTTTGATGATGTTCCCGAATTAGGGATGGAGAACCAACAGTAGCACCAACAATGCTATCAACATTTCTTGCATCGAATGCGAGATGCGGGGAACCAGAAGTATCGGAATTTGTACCAACACCCAGTGAACTTGGGACTGCAGTGCCACATTTAGTAACGCAAGCCGACTTCAGTGACCTTGTACGAGAAGGAAATTTGTCAAAGAGAACAGCCGAACTCTTTGCATCACGCTTTAAGCAGTGGAATATAGTGGCGGCTGATTTTAAATAAATAAATTAATAAAAAAATCGGAGTTTTATATCTCTATTGTAATGCGGAGTGAAATACCTTTCTTTTGATACCCACATCGGCACATCTCATGCAATTTTTTTTTTTTAATTTCGAACAGGTGGCAACCCTGTGAAACATTGTCAGTGGCAGCACCTAGGTGAAAAGTCTAGAAATGTGATACACTATCTGTGTGCCCAATTTCATTCAAATCCGTTAAGCTAATCCTGAGATCGTGTGGCTATACAGATATGCATACAAGAATTGCTCGTTTAAAGTTCTAAAACACAAAAAAAAAAAAAATTGTGACGTGTACATGAAAATCGCCGACACACGTGTATTTTTATTTTTTATCCCCTTTCCGAAAAAGTATATTTGGTTCATAGAACAGAATGTGTGTAACGCGGTGTTATTATGTACGGAGTAGATGCAGGGATTTTTTGCGCAGAGCTGGACATCAGGCGGCCAATGAAGCTGCCTGACCATTGCAATATTTTTCGAACATAAGTCTTTGCGGTAGGAAAGGCTGCAGAAATGGCAACGAAATTGTAGATGAGATTGCCAAAAGCGCTGTTTCCATACCATTTGAACTGAAACCTTTAAATACGGATAGACAGGGGGTGGAATAATCTAGCCACTTATAAAACCGCGAAAATCCTGTGTGCACAGAATGCAGATAAATACGTTCGACAAGCCACCTTCTATGTTCCTGCCCTGCATTAGCTAGAACCCGAATGAAATATTTAGGAGCTCTATATACAATATGAGTGGTTAGAATATCTCTCGGGGTTACAGCTATAATTTCTTTGAAATAGTTAAAATACATATACTTACCTCCGCAATTTATCAAAATTTGGGTGAATTTAAAAATATTTTTTTTTAACCACTTCGAAAGTTTGCTTTATTTTTTTTTCCAGTTTGAAAGAGAACGTTTTTCAAAATAAATTCTGTAAATAGGTGATTAAAATTATAAGCAAATATTGGCACGGTTAGATTGCATAAGTTCTATATGTTTCAGAAATATATAGCCTTTTTGCCTTTAGTTCTTTTGTATGTAAAAACGCCACCAAAAGAGAGAATTCGACTTTGAAGCTTCGATGTACCCATCAACTTATTATTTTATTATGGAAGAAAGGTTTATGTTTGGCTTATGTAATCAGAGTATTGGTTGAATTCATCAGGAAAAATCTTATCTTAATTTTAATATAAGATTTAACATATTTTAGGTTGCTTAACTACACTGTGAAGTTGTTAGAAAAACACAGGTGGTGGTGTAAATTTACGTTGATCGATTGCAGCGTGCCGTGGCGGAAGAGTACCCTCAAGATTGAAATTCAATTATGAAATTTAGCATCTTCAAAAAAATTAAGTGGATAATTTTTGAGAAAGAAATCCATTTGCGATGAAGTTCTCAGGCGGGCGGACTTGACGGGTTTTGTCCTGGTTTATCAATCAATCAATCTTTTGTGGTCTAGTCGAAGTAAACTGTTCACCTTCGAGTTGTGATCTGACCTCTTTGGGTAGTAGAAGTATTAGTTAGAGCCCAATCTTAGGTAGATAATCTGCGACGAGAAAGATTGCTACTAATCGTGCTATCTGCTTTCTTGTCGATATCAATTGCACGTCTCAGAGCTGAAATTTGATATTTTTGTACGGTTTCTTTAAACGCAGATGCTATGAGGATAATCAAGGTACGATTTAAGTGCAGAGTCCTTCACAAAATAGAGCTAGAAAACAGATACACTGCCTGGTAACACTGAATTTATGTAAAATGCTACGGAGGAGCCAGTCAAGGCAGCTACATGAATGAAATCGCGGTCCATAAATAATGTAGGCTTTGCCCTTTTTTATATAAAGAAGATACCAAAAACCGACTGAGTTTCATTTATTTTACAATATTTTGTACAATTTACATATATTTGGAACACCCTGCTTGAGGAACCTGTAAAAGCAGGATATAAACAGGTGTAATAAAGACACAATTCGCTGGGAACGAGGGTAGATATGTTTAAAAGTACTTAAGTATGTATGCATTTTTAACACGCATATACTTTTCCATGTATTTGGCCGCGCCTCTGCTCCAGTTTGTCGCATGTGCCGGAGCTTTATGCCACCTCTGAAAGGGAGTTGCTTCTGTGAGAAACTTTTGTGTGACCGAGAATGCCATGACTTGGCGAGTTGTGGCCGCTTTTAGCAAACAGTTTTCTACCATTTGCTGCTTCATGTTCATAGTACGCATCGAACCTAGAATCTACCGAGTGATGATAATACACAATCACACTCAACTACTTCGGCAGGTTCGGTTATTAAGTAGTAATTTTGTTATGATTTCCGTACATTATTGCAGGCGAGCGATTTCTGTCGCTTTCGGATGTCAGCTTAAAACCTCACTTAATACAAACAATCACAGCAAAAGATATATCTTTAATTGATGAAAAAGTTGCTTGAGCATACACGCACTGCAACGGCACAAGGATTTACATTAATTCCGCAGAATATCTCCACGTTTTATTACACACCGCGTTATTTAATGAAAATTGTGAGGAGAGAATTCTTGTTGTTGTTTTAATAGCTTGCAGCTGCGGATGGAAATAAATGCGCGCTTTAAATGAAAATTCCATTTCCATTTTGTGCCTTTTTATTATTGCATTTGCCATTGACAGTCGCCTTGCTTGCTGGCTGGCTGTTCGCTCCCATTGGCTTTTACTTGGACGTTTACTTTACTTTGTGGAATATTGTTTTTGTTGCTTTTTAATTGTTCTTGATGGTGCTGGTGCTGGTGCTGGTTATTGACATTCGAAATAAAGGTTATTAACCGGATTTTCGAAAAAGTTTTAAGTTGAAAGCAAACTTAAGGAAAGTTCAAAGGGGGAGGTCTCTTAGATTATTTTATAGCTACACGGAAAGTGTGAAGGAGGATAAAAGGCCCGAAATGTAGAAGAAAAGGTGTGATTTGAAAAGTCAAATTATATTTTCTCATAAATGTATATTAGTTTAAGCTTAACTCTCTTCCCTGATCTTTCAAAAGTTCATTAAGAAAAATGTTTAGGTTAGAACTTCAAAATAGCTGACTTCATTTCATAATCATCAGTAAATTTTTTCCTCGACGCCTGGTTTTTCAGTTTTAGAAATATGAAGGTATTTATCCAAAGGCACTACCAGTAGCATACAGAGAGCGGTCAACTGCTTGGAAAGGATATCCCACAAAAGCAGTAAGCTTCGAGTCTATTTACCCCAAAGAGTCTATTTGCCCTTAGGCAAAAAAAATTTGCCCTTGTAAAAAAAATCTCAAAAAAACTGGAAAAATAAATAAAAATCACAATGCAAGAGCCGTTTCTGATTATCAAATCGTCTTTCTCAAGAAAGGGCTGAAAAATTCGATACCTTAATTTCTTAAAGAAAATTGCACAAAATGGAAAATTTAAAACAAAAATACGAAAAAAGTGAAAATTATACTGCAATATGCAACAAATATACTACGCAACTAATATACATATGGGGTTTAGTGTGCTTTACAATTTTTTTTCTCAAATATAGAAAAATTTAAGAAAAAAATTGTCTTCAAACTTAAATAAAAAAATAATATACCATAGTTTTCTTATTTTAAATGGTCTTTTTAAAAAAATGACGCTCTAAATAAAAATATTGTCATTCTTATTTAAAAATTCTGCAAAACACTAAAAAAAATCGTAAAAAAGGCTTTACCGGCTATTAAGTTTTTTAAAATATATCTCAAAAAATGTGCGCTCAATTTATAAAAATAGGAAAATAGAATAAGAAATGTCTTAATAGTTTTAGAAAGAAATTAATATAACGGTAGATACACTTATTTTTTTTAATTGCTCATTACCAAAATACTTTCTTTCTTCAATATACTCAAAAATTCTGAAAAAAAGGTATTAAAAAAATAAAGAATGCAAAATTTAAACAAAATAAAAATCGAAAAAAATTAAATTAAACTGCAGGACATTTTTTAATGATTTTACCAAAAAAATCTATTGATAAGAATTTTACAAAAAAAAAAAAAAATAGTTTGAAGATGAACTTAAAAATAAAAAAATCTAGTGCAAGATAGGTACATCTCTGATTTTTAGATCATTTAAGATCATTTAATGAATAAATAATAATAAACCGGTCTTCTTAATATTGAAAAACTCTATAAAACATTTCTGAAAAAAATTGAAAAAAACAGAAAATTTAAAAAACCGAAATAAGAGCAAATTATACTGCAAGATACCTTCTAAATTTTTTAATTAATATTCCCAGCAAATCCCTGTGAAAATAAAAAAAATGTTATTAAAAGAACTACCTTGAAGACGAAGTTAAAAATCAAAAAATATAGTGGAAGATACCTCCTGATTTTTAAATTTTCCTTCTTAAAATGCGGTCTTTCTTCATATCGAAAAGTTCTATAACAGATTTCTTAAAAAAAAATGAGTAAAGTTGAACAAATACATTAAAGCAAATAACCGAAATAGGAGGAAATTATACTGCAAGAGACCCTAACAATTCTTTAATGCTTTTGCAAAAAAAAAAAACCTGTTAAATTGAGAAAAATTTTATATTTTTTTATATTTTTTTCAGATTGCAATTGAAAATAAAAAAGTAGAAGAAACCTCTCTGATTTTAAATAATCTTTTTTAAAATAGGGGCCTGCCTTCTTAATTTTGAAAAATTCTACATAAGATTTCTTCAAAAAATGTAAAAAATGGAAAATCAAGACAAAATTTAAATAAAAGGATATTAAAGGGTGTTTTTTTAGAGGTTAGGTTTTCAAGTTGGCACTACTTTTTTCGTAGATGGTCTTTTTGACAGCTGTCACTTGATTTATGCTCAGTTTGGTTTGCCATTTCATAATGAATAGACTTACACCTGAACAACGTTTGCAAATCGTGCAAATTTGGGCCCAAAACGAGATGGCCACCGATCCCGATTTTCACAAGAAAATTTTGTTCAGCGATGAAGCTCACTTTTGGTTGAATGGGTATGTCAATAAGCAAAATTGTCGCATTTGGAGTGAACATAATCCACAAGCCATTGCTGAGACGCCGTTACATCCTCAAAAAGTCACTGTTTGGTGTGCTCTATGGGCAGAGGGAATCATTGGTCCATATTTCTTTAAAAATGAAGCCGGCCATAATGTTACAGTCAATGGAGAGCGCTATAGAGCCATGATTAATGACTTTTTCGTGCCTGAATTGGACGATATTGATGTGGACGATCTTTGGTTCCAACAAGACGGCGCTACATGCCGTACAGCCAACGCAACAATCGATTTATTGAAGGAAACTTTTGGTGAGCGCATTATCTCGCGCCGTGGACCTGTGGCGTGGCCTCCAAGATCGTGCGATATAACACCGCTGGACTATTTCTTGTGGGGCTATATGAAGTCGCTTGTCTACGCAGATAAGCCCGAGACGATTGACGTCCCCAATTGCTGCAAAAAGTGGTCGAAAATAGGGCCTCTCGGCTGGAATTTATTCGAGTCAGCCGCGGCGGCCACTTGCCCGAAATCATTTTTAAAACATAATGGCAAACCCTTATCTTTATAATAAAGCTAAATTCTTGGCCATAACATTAAATTATATACGTTTTATTTCATCTTGAAAACCTAACCTCTAAAAAAACACCCTTTATACTGCAAAATACCCTGTAATCTTTTTAATAGTTTTGCCAAAAAATGGCGGTTAAATTGGGATAAATTAAAAAAAAAGTATTATATTGAAGATTAAATTTAAAATAAAATAAAAATGTAATGCAAGATAGAGCCTTTCAGATTTTTAAATGCTCTCTCTTAAAATCGGGCATTCTTCATATTAAAAAATTCTATAAAAAAACTCTTAAAAGAACAAATTAAAACGAAATTATAAAGACTTAACGTCCACAGTGAGTGAACGCATATTTTCCTTTTATTTTTTATTTTGCAAAAATCGCTTAAAACTCTTTTATGGACGATCTTTAGTGCATTGGAGATTCATCAAATCTCAATCGGACAAGAGAAATTAGTTTTATTAATAGATAACCTTGTGCCTGATCGAATTTTTTGTTCTTTTTTAAAAATTAACAATACGACCTCAGGAAATATTTTCCAGATTTTCGGGAAAAAGCCAACAATTAATTGTTTAAAAAAAAATCGAAATTTTTGAAAAAAAATCCTTCGAGTTTTTCATGTTTTTCTAAAGCAGTATACATTTTATTGAAATCTACCAAGTGATTTTTAAGTTACAGTAATCACAAGTTCAAAAAATATAGTTTTGAGAAAAACGCAATTTGAGTTAGCTACTTGCTCTCGAACGCTCCGGAGCGCCCGAGTGCCCTTTGTTAATAGTTGAATAACTCAAAAAGCATCCAGATCCAATTTTTTGAAAATTCTGACTACCCCTAACCCCTTAAGTTATATATTCGGCACATTACAAGATATTGATCGCTACAGCTATCTACCGAGAAACTAATGGATTTATTTTTCTCCTAATTAATATATGGTTCCAGCAGGTCGGTGCTAAGTCCTATATCACTATTAAGCATATTCTGCGAAGCATTTAGATAGCCTTTAATCTTTAGTTGCAGGCAGGTTAATCACCTATTCTGTCAAAAATCAGGTAGGTTAACGAAACCAATGCACGAAAAGTCTTGTCGAGGCCCTGTGCTCCCCACAGGAGTGAACAAGCAAAAAAATCTTCAGTTGAAGTGACGCGAATTGATCACCAACTTCATGCGAATTAGCACCATAGTATTTGCAATATAAATTATCAGTGCGCAGTAGCCTAATAATATAATAATAATAATCCTGTATGCTTGCTCGGAAATACTGCTTCTATAAATGAAGTGTCCAGATGACCAATGTGGACATACCCGCTTACTTGTGTATCTCTACTGGACTCAAAGTATACTTCAAAAAAAAAAAAAAATACTTTGCTTTATTCAAACGACAGTCTAAATACAAACGAAGAGTATCAGCTGCAAGGGTAGCTTAATAGTTCACATACAGATTATTTTTATTTAATTTCAGTCCGTATTTAGTAAAAAGCACCGAAGTAATTTTCCAAATAAATTTCTAATTTTAAATTCATTTTCTGAGGCATCCTCAAAAATAGCTGTAAAAGCACATACCAGGAAAAAAAAACAAGATGAAACAAATTAAATGCCACAAAAAGTATGTGGATAAAAGTGTTAATTTATTACGATAATTATTTATAAGTATTTTTACCATATTATTGTTTCAAAATTATTTTCCTTCCTAAAATAAAAAAATTTAAATTTAATAATTTTTATAAAAATGTATAAAAAATAAAAATTAAAACAACCCTAACCCAATGCTGCACTTTCCCACCGCATGTTTGTTAACACTTTCGTAACATGTTGCAAAAGAGCTCACAGGTCAGCAGCTTTAATGTCCTTTCACTTATTCGGGCTTCCAATTATTCAATGCCTCATTTATTTATCCTCTGATTTTCCTACTCATTGCTTGGCGCATCCACCTCATACCGTCTTTCAGATCACTCGCACTGCTTGTGAAGCATCATGTCAGTTGTTTCTGCGCTTCATTCGTTACGTATGAAATCCCTTAATGAAATTTTAATTAATCGCCCATAAATCATTAAAATCGAAAGAATAAATATTTGCATTGTACGCGATTTCAGCAAAAATTACAAAATGCTGAGTAAACATAAAGGCTTACAGATACCGTCATGCTTCTCACGTTTGTGCAGTGGCTCGGACGGGGTGTGGAGCGCACATGAATGAGGCAAAGTGGCGTGGGAAGGTGGCGTTGTGGCAACATTAAGTTGGATGGCTTTGTATCAATGTGATCCTAAAGTAAGGTGTTTTTTTATTTTGATTTGGTGAGCAGGCAATAATACGAGAGGAGTAATAAAACTGTGGAGTGATGTTGCAATTATGCAGCTGCGGCCAATTTCCGCCGTGCCTGGCTTACGGACTGGCTCATTTCAATTCATTTGAATGGATGTGCATAAATGCCACATAGGCTTATAATGTGCGCATTGGGTGAGTGGCTCAATGGTATTGTGTTTTTAGGGTTTTCTCGATAGCCTGAAATTACGGAAATTATAGAAGTGTCGTTTAAAGGTATAATTTTTTTCGTTTATTGGCTACAAAAATAAGATAATGGCTACAAACAGAGGGTTTATGGGTTTTTTGTTATTAAAAATTTTTTTATTTATTTAATTCACTTCACAAAATGAAGCCTAACAATAAGTTTTAAAATTTTAAGTGTAGTGTTTAAGCTATTAGCTCAAATTCTAGGTTTGAGCCATCTTCTGGAAACAAAGGCTGGTAGATTTCTTTTTCACGATGGAGTGAAGTAGTGAAAATTGCCGTATGCTTAGAAATGTACGCAGTGACGCTTAGATCGGTTTTTCCAAAATCTTTTCATATAAAATTATCTAACCAAAGAAGGTCTTCATTGGGTGGAATCCAGTTCTAAAGCAGTGAAGACTAACTCTAGTTAGATGCAAGTTCTAGATATGGGAGTGATGACTTCATAATCACTTCCAGAAAAAGCAGTTTTAAAGAATTCTGAATGGCGAAGAATCGATGAAGGACAGTCAATGAAGCCAGTTATGAAATTAATGACCAATGAAGAGGCGAAAATGTATTACTTGTGCTCGAGTGTTTGAAGGCTGTTTGGTTAGCAACGAGAATTGTAAGAAGGTTGTGTGGTTTTAGGCATGTTTATTGAACTCACCCCAATCGGTTAGATTGAATTTTCGTGTAAGAGCCAAACGTTGCATGCTCCATTCTTGACTTGGCCAATGTGCAATCAGAGATTTAAGTGTGTAGGCGCTAGTAAACGCCTGCCGAATTTTGCTGGCTCCAAGTCGTGTGTAGATTTACTTTGTTTTAAATATTTGCGCTCGAATGTGGTAAGTAATGCAATGTTCTCTTCGATCAGAAGCAAGGAATGCTAATGCA
>JAYXIM010008243.1:0-13341 GCA_037575425.1 Anastrepha fraterculus | reverse complement strand
ATTTAGTTTGTCATTATAAAATTTCCGCCTCACTGCACTGCCTTCGCGGTCGATTTGTCCTTTTTGTCTAACAGCTTGTTTATATCTTGTTCAATTGTTTTTATTAGCTTTTTATTGCCTAACATTAGCTGTGTAAGTATTGCTTTTGTTGGTGTATTTGTTATTTTATGCCCATTCAGTTTGTTATGTTTGTGCGATGAGGCGCGACTTTTGAAATATTCATTGAATAGGATTTTTGCGGCTGCCGCTGCTGGTAGTTGTGCTGCGAAAACGGCAAAATGGCGATAGGAAGATTGAGTTGTGGAAGCAGTGGTGCGCAAAACCTAAGTAAATATGCTCGAAAACATTCAATGCGCTCGAATATGCCTGCACACACCAGCACACACACTCGAATGCATACATACATATACATTTATCCATGCGCAACTCATCAGCTCCCTTTCATTGTCAGGCTGGTATTTTATGCTACGAATTCTCGCTTAATTTTACATTGAAAACCATTTGCGTCTCACCGCAGTCTCCTGTGGATACCGGATGCGGCCGTTACGCATCACAACCACTTTTGAATTTTCGAATTTTCACATTTAACAAAATTCGTGAATACACACATAAATATTTGTGTGTGCGTAATCATTTGTCATAAAAACGTAAATTATGCTGAAAATTATACGACAAGGGTGTTGGTAATAAAGCTGGCTTTCACAGGAGTGGCTTCGAGTGTGGTTATGCCGCACACACACACACACACACGTGCACATGAGCATGTAAAAGGAGGGTAAAATTTGAAACCATATAGAAACACCAAAATCGATTTCGCTTCTCTCCATAGTATTAGGTAATACCCTTCACTCCCCACCACTCACCGCCACACACCGATTATTACACTTACGGCAGCGAGCGTAGAGTTTTGCATACTTGAATTTATTGCTTTGGTTCTGGTTTCTGTTCACACTATACACGACCCTTGTTGTTGTTAAGATATTAGGCTATTCGCCACCATGTTTTAATATACACATCATGATTTGTTGTTGTCGGTATGTTTCAAGAGTTGTTTCGCGGTTGCTAAAGTGTTGGTGGTTAAATAATGATTGCCGAAGATGGCTTAGGGCTGAGTGTATGTAAGTAGGCGGTGCGTGTTTGAGTGTTTAAAATGTGAGGGTCGGTCATAATTTGCATTTTGCTATTCCCCACCGCCATTTGAAAGAATTTATTAAATATTAGTTATCTGAAGTGGCCTTTAAAACTTGGCTGTTGATATGCTGCCGCAACTGCCCAAGTTGTGCAGAGATGTCGATTGACTCTCGTTGTTTTCTGATGCAAATATGGCTGGTATTATTCACTAGATTTCATTTCTCTGTATATTTTCCCTCATTGTGGACCAGTTCACTTTTTATACTCGATATACTAGCGTTTCGGGGGCTGGCTACAAAAGCGTCAGAAAATGTGAGAAATTTTGTTTAGCGAAAAAATTAAATAAATAAAAATTCTAAAAAGGTCCACTATTATTATTTCTTTTATACTTTTTTTTCGAAGTAAAACCACGGTATGCAAACTGTATTTGACGACACGCATATATAAGGCTATACCTCTCCGAAACCACTCTTTTTCGATTAACTCATTTTCAGATAAGACATCGGGGACTATAGTTTAACTCAAGAAATGAAGAGACATGCAGTTATCGCTGCTGTATGCGCAAATAACCGATTTAACCGATTTAACAAATTTATAATTTTCTTAAATGCACCCATACATTCCTTCATAAGATTCCCCGTGAATTGGTAGCATCAGGCGGCAATGCAGAATTTGTTGCAAACACAATAAGTTCAGATATAATTGAACAAGTGCAAGCGATCATTCAATAGGACTCTTCAGAATCAATGAGAGCTCTTGTGAGAGGACTTAATGTTTTTGAGGGTCTTATCCGTCGCGTTGTCCACGCACATCTTCGGTATATGTACATCCTTTATTTCACGCTTAAGACAGTTTATGTTGGAGTAAATACGAGAACAGCGAGTTATCCGGTCAAAGCGTCTTCTTAACAAAATGAAACATCCTGAAGGACGTGAGATGTTATGGTCCGGTAGCCTTTATTCGAGCTTAATGGAGAGCACCTCGCCGAATACTCCTCCACTAACCTTTCCGTCCAACTTCGGGCCGTCCGTAAACAAGTTCACCATGCCCTCTCTCCCAATGCTAAATCCGGTCCCCACCCCTATTGCAAGAATATGAATTGCAAAAGTGCCGCTCGGATCTAGCGACGACGTGCATTGATTAGTCACCAAACTAATGATCGCAAATTTTCTAAGGATACAGAAGTGTCCGCAGCTTAAGTCTAGCTTGTGGCCTGAGCACCTCAATCTGAATGCGACAAGTAAAGCGGCAGTTTGTTCTGCGATGGCCACGGGTAACACATTCAGCATTGCTTAAGTCCCAGATCTTCACACTATCACAAAATTATTAAGAGGCATTTTATATCTTCTCGTGAATGAGACCAAGAGACCAAGCGTTTTAGTAATACGAGTATATTGTTGATTTGGAGGTGAATATGTGAGATCTCAATCGCAGTAGCTGAAATTCGTTTGAAGCTTAAAGATCGTTTTTTTTCTGACGTCGAAAATGTCTACGTTCGTCCCAAAAAAACAGTATTTGCGAAGACCCTTTTGAAGACCTATGTCGAACCCTCAATGATTTGTCCAAAGAGTTGGATGTTGACAGATCAACCGTCGGTAAACGTTCGCACGCAATGGGAGTGGTCCAGAAAACAGGTAACTGGGTGCCACATCAATTGAAGGAGAGGAATATCGAGAGACGTTTGGGGATGTGTGAGATGCTTCTTGCACGGCAGAAAAGAAAAGGTTTTCTGAATCGCATCTTCACTGGCGATGAAAAATGGATATATTATGTTATGGTTAATGTATCTATAAGGTTATGGCCGAAAATCTTGGATGGTTTTCGATTGCGCTCTATGCACAGTTTGGTTTCAAATATTTTAATCTAATACTTAATTTACTAGCCGTTAAAAAAGTATGTTAAGTATATAAAAGTATAGTTAACAGATTTCCGTTTTCAATCTTCAAGGAAGATTAGATTAAAATATTTGAAAACAAATCCTTTCCAAACTCCATATGAAACAGCCATAATTTCTTTGAAATTCACTCCCATAAAAGATAAATATTTTTAATATTTAAGCTTTAGTCAAAAAAATTCTGGAAATATTAAATGGAACTATGAAAATTAAAAAGTAGAGTTTTTCAAAAAAAAGATTATGGGAAAAATTATGAAGATAGACAAACTGAAATATTACACAGTGCTACAAAATAAAAAAAAATCGAAAGAACTCTTCAAGTGATATAGTGAACGTTTTAGGTCAGGACCAGTGCAACACAAAACTGTGTTTAGAAAATTCAAAACACCCTCAAAATTTGTATTTATTGTTAAAAACCCGATTTATGGTGGTTTTTAAGGAAGTAAAAATACATAACTAACCCCTTTTTCAACCGATTTTTTATTTCAATATGTTCTTGGGAAGGGAAGTGCGTGTGTGTTATGAATGTGTGTAATTATAAGATTGAACGATTGACGTTTAAAAGAAATTTTCAATAACAAGCTCTGATTTGTGCAATTTTTTCATGATTTTTTCAATGTGATGCAATGTTTTGGCCACTATTCTCCAACGGGCACCACAAATATATACATATTTTTAAACTCCAATAAAATATGCTCGAAATAAGCTATTCTTGATCTTCAGGCATTGAAAACTGTAAAAGTAACGATTTAAAAAAAAAGTTTTTTTTCCACATTTTTTAAAATTTAACTGAACCGAGACTGCGAGAGAATACCGCATGACCGATAGTGCTTTACTGCTCATTGTGGCTAATTTTGAAAGACAGCAATAAATTTACATAACTATGAATACATCTGGCATATCAAAACTCATTATAAACCATCACTCATCAAGCATGTCTCATCACTCTTGAATGATCAAGACCTATTAAAACTTAACATAAGTGCATCTAACCTAATCTAACCTTACCTAAGTATATTAACCCTTCTACTATGTTTGGGTCAATTTGACCCAATTTTCAGTAAAACTCATCGAAATTCGCCTGTTAGTCTAGTCGTATTGTATTGATTCTTCTTCTATTTGTTAACTGCAGTAAAAGGAATAGATACATATGAAAATTAATATAACATCTGTTTTTTATGTTGCTGGAGGATGCCAAATGTAATTTCATTACACTTATTACGTTGTTGGGTCAATTTGACCCACCTAGTATTTTGAAACATTTTGCCGTTTATTACATTACATCACTCGATCGAAAACGCAGACAAAGAAAGCTAGTTATCGGAGATCGAGTATATTTTGCACAGCTCTATGTTTATATGTATATTCTCGATAAATTTATAGCCTTTTCGAAAAAGGGGAACTCCCGTTTTATGCTCCTGCGCAAAGAGTAAGTGTCAATTGTTTGATTAGTTAGTTTTTATAAAGAAAGTGATTGCTAAATATATATTTCTACAATGTCCCAAAGGAGGAGAGTAAGTCAAGTTATTTAATTTACTATGTTTATGTTGCTGTTACACATTTTTATAATTTTATTTTTGAAAAGAAACTAAGTATTGAAGAAATACACCAAATTATTAATTCTGATGCTGAGGATATTTTCGACGAAAGTGATAGCGATGAAGGCTTTGTACCTATCGCAGAAAATGAAACCGACGATTCAAATAATTCATCCAGTGAAAGTGAAGTAGATGTCGTTTTTGAAGGTAGCAATGCAACAGAAGAAGTCAATTTGCCAAATATTTGATCGAAAGATAAGAGCATAATATGGCATGATCAGCCACTTCCAATTTCAAGAGGCAAAATTCCTCGAAATCAAATTTTATGTCAAAGTCCTGGCCCATCAAAGCCATTTCTATGGTCACAGATATAAAATCCTCTTTTGTTATTTTCATGCCCTCAAGTAAAAAAACATAGTGGTAGAAATGAGCAATATAAAAGGATTGCAGTTTTTTGGAGACAACTGGAAAATTATAGACCTTATAAAATTGGAAGCATACATAGGATTGCAAATCTTAGCTGGAGTACACAAATCTCACAATGAAAGTCTAATTCATTTGTGGGATGAAAATAATGGCAGACCAATTTTTCGGGCCACAATGAGCTTGGAAAGATTTATGAACATAAATTAGCACCAATAAGAAACATTTGGGATCAATGGAATCGGGAGCTCAGGTCATATTATCACTTACATCAAAATGTAACAATAGATGAGCAGTTAGTACCTTTTCGTGGTCGTTGCATCTTCAGGCAATACATTCCATCGAAGCCCGCAAAATACGGCTTAAAACTATGGGCTCTATGTGATGCAAAAAGCATGTATGCCTGGAACATGGAAGTTTATTTAGGACGGGCAAGAAATACGCAACCGGAAAGGAACCAAGGTAATGCATTTATAAATTGGCTTTTTGTATGTCTCAAACCTATGTACAGTATAAATAAACCGTCTCTATACAAATATTTTTAGGTGAACGTGTTGTTCTATCCCTATCAGAACCCCTTCCCAGAGGTCACACTATTACTTGCGATAACTTTTTTACGACGTACAATCTCGCCGTTCAGCTACTTCGCAGGAACATTACTTTAGTCGGTACAGTGAGGAAAAATAAGCTTTTTTTGCCACGAGAAATTGTCGTCATGAAGAAGAAGAACGTTTTAGAAAGCCAATTTTTATTTACGGATAATGTAACTATTGTATCGTACGTCCCAAAAAAGTATAAATTTGTTGTAGCATTGAGCTCCCTTCACCATTCTCCACTTGTTGATGAGGGTGACAGAAAAAAACCTGAAATAATACTTCACCATAATGAAACAAAACCTGGTGTAGATGCGCTTGATCAGCTGGTTGCTAACTATACCAAACGTTGGCCAGTTGCCCTCTTTTCGAATATGTTAGATATTTCGGCATATAACGCATACATAATATGGACAGAGATAAATCCCTCATGGAACTACAACAAGCTTTATAAGCGCAAACTTTTTCTTGAAGAGCTGGGAAAGCAAATGATCGAACCAAATATTGTCCGCAGAGAGAGATTGCCGCGAGGAATCGCTGCTAAGAATATAGTAAAAAATATTCAAGAAAACTCCAAATGTGCAGAAGAAGCGTCTACTTCTAATATTTCTGCCAGAAATTAATCCACTAAAAAACGACAGCGATGTTTCTTCTGTCATCATACAAAAAATTCGAAGAAATATTCAGCTGTTTGCAGTACGTGCCAAAAATTTGTTTGCAAGGAGCATAGCAGCTTATCTCAACTATTTTCTACAATTAACATACACTTAACTTGATTCAAATAAAAAAAAAATGAATTCTTTCAATAAAATAGTGTTATTAGTGGAGTTTTTATAAGTGGGTCAAATTGACCCAAAACACTATATGTGTAATTTTTGCCTAACATAGCAGAAGGGTTAAGTAAACATAAATCAGAATGAAAGTAACTTATGCAACGATGGAGAAAATTCTACGTTTTTTCAATTACACGACACACCAATGGCTACACAAAATACCCTTGTTATCTTTGTGAATGGGATAGTTGCGCAAAAGATCACTACAATTGCGGTGAGTGGCCACCTAGGCAATCCTTTCGAATCGGAAAAAGTGTTCAATATTCCGCTGGTAAATACTGATAAAATTATTTTGCCACCACTTCACCTGAAATTGGGCTATATGAAGCAATTTGTGAAACGTTTGGATAAATACTCGGAGGCTTTCCTACATTTAAAATCAGTATTTCCTGGACTCACTGACGCTAAAATAAAAGAAGGCAAGAAGAAAACTTGTAAGTAGTGCTAACTATGTTAACGTCGTGAATGAATTTCTGGAAGCGTACGAAGAGATGACATGCCGAATGTCAATTAACTCAGTTAATTTTTTGCATGCTCATTTAGATTTCTTCCCAGAAAATCTAGGTCAGCTCAGCGATGAACAGGGAGAAAGCTTTCACCAAGAGATATTGGCAATGGAAACGCGTTTTGAAGGAAAAAGCCACATTAGAATGTTGTCAAATTACTGCTGGTCACTTGTACGTGAAAGAAATGATACGTCTTACAAACGTAGAAGATCAAGTAAACAGTTTTGAGATTGTAATTTTAATTTTTGAATTGTTGGCCAAAAGTGTTGGTAAAAAAGGAACTTTTAATGAAAACATTTAATTCAAAAATGTTTCATTTTTTAACAGTATTTTATGTTCAAATTAGCCACTATTGTATTACATGGTAAAAACTCAGCTCAGGTTGCGTTAGATTTGTTCAGGTTCATGAAGTTTGGTTAGATTGATTTTAGTTACGAATTTCCTGTAAGGTTATGTTATTTTGTGTTATGCTAGGTAAAGATATGTTTATTTGTAGATGTTTTGAATCGAGTACACATAGAAGTACAATGCAATCGGTTCAATTCTGTTACGTAGAGTTCTATTTAGTGAAGTGAGATTAGGATAAGTTATTCAAGGTTACGTCGAGTTTGGATAGGTTGGCATTACAAACTAATTTAAAATGACTTCCTTTTGCAATACAGAAAAGCAGCACAATGGGTTCGATTGTCTCACATTGTGTACGGTTGGATTGATTTCGATAACGTTAGGTTAGGTGAGGTTTAGTTAGGTAATACTACGTCCGGGTTAGTCAGAAAATTGCCGAAGTAAGTCAGCAAATTGCGTTACTCTTTGCATTATTATTATTTTTTTTTTGATGTTCTAATATTCTTCTACGGCCTCTGTTCAACTCGAGAATGTTCTGTTTTTATTTTATTTTTACAGAGACGTTCTTCACTCGAAAATTTCTTATCAATTTTGATGAAATATGTTTGCTAGATTCGGAATGGACACAGATATGGGTAGATATACATAATTATACACATGTTTCGCGAATAATAACGGAGAACCGCAGTAAATTTGCAAATATGAATGTAGTGAACAAAACTTTCAGTTAACTGATTTTTTTGTTTTACAAAAAAATCCGTTACTTTGACACATTTTGTCCGATTTTTGAAATTAAATGCTTTTTACGGTCGGAATAGACACAGCTATAAGACTATAAAACTTTCATTTCAATATTATCGACAACATTTCGTTAAGTTAGCAAAAATTGGAAAAATTGACTACAATTTAAGTTTTGTGTTGAAAAATCAGTGGTTATTTTTGCTTAGCGTGAAAAATAGAAGACATACGTCAGACAGACTAACATTTACCTCAACAAAACTGTTTCAAGATTGGAAATCGGATAAGATGCAGAAGAGCTACGTGTTTTTAAGTGCCGGAAAACACCCAAACTCGGTTTTTTAACGATGAATAAAAAATTTGGAGGTGTTAAAAAATGTTTGAACACGGTTCCGCGTCGTTCTCGGCTAGATCTACAATGCTCATCATGTCACGTCGAAAGTTCTGATTCACTGTAGCACCGCACAGTGCAGCAGATTCCCAAAAAGCTGGCCAAAAGTCGAAAAAAAAAGTTTCTATATAGAGTTTTTTGTCTTTGGGTTGGCTACAGTAATGCCTTGAGTAGTGAAAACCGTTCATAGCAACGTCCTGTACCCAAAGTATGCTCTGTATTTTCAGTCGCAACGTGACCTTCATTTGAGCATCGTATTACTGTCGATGAATAGTGAAAGTTGTACACATTTGAAAGATTTTGTAATGGAGTAAATTGAACAAAACCAAATGGAATCATCTTCGGAAGGTTAGTAAAATACGAGAAATCTTTAGTATGTATCAATACCTCGACACAAAATTTTTAGCTGCAGCAATACGTAGATACATTTTTTGCAATTTTTTTTATAAAATTTGAGTTTTCAAACTGTATAGTAATACAACGCCGTCATATGCTGCTTTGAAACCTATTAAAGGTTACTCAAAAAAGTAATGGTTACTGAATAAAACAAGATTCAGCTGCTACCACTTGCTACCTTGCTACATAATTTAACATGCATCTTGATTATGTTCTAGAATGTACGCTATTTCACGTGAGGGGGTGGCCAATAGGGGTGGAAGGGTGTGGATTTTCAAAATTTTAAGATCAAATTCTTAATCAGCGACCCCGACAACCCCCGAGTAAGAAATTTTGAATCAATTACTTAATTTTTTGAGTTTTGGCCAGCTTTTCGGGAATCGGCCGCACTGTGCACCGTGTTATCTGACTTACAGATTTTGAAAGATATCCCATTTATGGAAATCGGATCCAAAAATTTTGCCTCATACATCTAAGACTTCAGTACTTCTTGTTATTGTTTTTTTTTTTTAATTTTGACACCTCCATAATTTCTGCAAAAAAGTTTTGATTCAATTTTTAATTTTAAATTTAATTTTTAATTAATTGTTCGTTTTTTTTTTTTGTAAATTTCAGCATATCTTGTTATGGTTTTTTAGATTTTTGACAAATCCAAATTAATTTTTAATTAATGTTTGGTTTTTTCCGATTACAGCACTTCTTGTTATATTTTGACACTTCTATATTTCCTGTAAAAAAAAATTGAATTGTTTTTCCACTTTTTAATTTAATTTTTAATTAATTTTTTCCTTTTTTTTTGAGTCCTTTTCCGTCAGTTTGGTAATGAACTTAGCCCACGACTACAAGCTTCTTATTTATTAAATACATTTTCGTTCTTAACCCATTCGATCCCATTGTACTCGCTTGAGTACAGAAAAAGCATCTTTTTCGAAACGACGTCAAAAGCCAACGCTTACAAATTTTTAAATGTACTCGCCACTTTATAATACAGAGCAATGTCGAAAAGGAATACACATGTTTCTCCTTCTGTGTTTTGAGTCCCGTTATCCGTTATTCACTTGTCTTTGCGTGCACCTTTGCTATTTTTCTTCTTTTCGTGGTTTAGTTTGCAATAAGCTCTCTGTTTGACAAAATCTAAGTTATCACGGAAAAAGTTCAGTGTTGTAATATTCATAATACATATAATCTGTATACTTTATACCAAAAAAACGAAAAAAGTTGTGGAAAATTGCATTTCGGTAAGTTTAAATTCTAGTGTACTCGCATGGGTACAGTGGGAACATTCATATATATTTTGTGTGCATATTTCATGTAGATTTGGTAATGGATGTAAAAACATTTTACGGAAAGAGGTTTCATAACCTTTCTGCGGCCACCGACTATATTGAAACAAGCGACCGTAGTCACTTCGACTTCACTATTATACCGCCAAATACCCACTGTGACACAGATAAGGATGACATTGAAGAGGATAATATATTGCGTGATGATATTCCAACCTTGGAATCGTATTTTTCGATTCTTCTTTACGTCATATGACCTTCTTAGAATTTTAAAAGAACAAGGATTTAAGGCTACTGGGACTGTTCGTGAACGGTGGACCAAAAAATGTCCTCTGAAAACGAACAAAGAACTACAAAAGAAGCAACAGGGAGAGTTTGATTTTATGTAAGTTTATCATAATGATTTATTTGAATAGTTGTTTTGTATCAAATTTTGTAGGTTTTCTGACTCAGGAATACTTTTTGTGACGTGGAATGACAATAGCGTTGTGACAGTGGGAACAAACTTTGATAGAATTGAACCTTTACATACCGTCGAACGATGATCACGACAAGAGAGGCGCAAGGTGAATGCCCATCAGCCGAAGTTGATAGCGCAATACAACTCAGGAATGGGAGGAGTTGACCTCCACGACCAAGCTTTGAATACCTACAATATAAAGTTTAGAGTAAAGAAATGGTGGTGGCCTCTTTTCACCACAATGATAAGCTCGTGCGTAGTAAACGCATGGAAGCTTTATAAAATGGCAAGTAAGAGTCAATGCGACTTGCTGCAATACCAACGTGAAATTGTGCGATTTTATTTACGCAATTATAATATCCGGGACATATCTTCAAAACAATCGACAACGGCATCAATAGCTGGTTCCTCATATAACCATTTTCCCAAAAGGATATCGAATCAGCTGAGGTGCAGGGAGTGTCACCAAAGAATTCGATGGATTTGCGAGTTATGCAATGTAGCCCTTTGCGTAGAGAGAGAATGTTTCAAAAACTTCCATACTGTTAACCGAACTAATAGCCAAGGAGTTCTTTGAAAGTGTCTTTTTATTTAATACTCCATATTTTCATATACAGGCAATGTATATACATATTATCCCATTGTACTCGATTGGGTACAGCCCAAAAAATGCATTTCTATGATTTTTTTTCGTGTTTTTTTTTTAAGGAGCTTAATTACACTATTTCAATAAACGTTTTATAAACGCATTTAAAAAAAAATTGTTTTATATAAGGTTGGGATTTAATGGGTTAAATAAATTTTTGCTGCTCGGCTATGTGAGCATTGCACTGAATTTCGTGAATTAATTGACAACTTCAGCCACATGCGAAGCAACCAAGAAGGAGGTTTACTGGCGGCCAATATGTCTATTATATATTTTTATGTGCATATGTACGTATGTATATATAATTCCATTTGTATTTGTTACATTGATTATTAGTAGTTCGCCATTCGCCATGGCAGCCACCAATGGATGAGGAGATAAGACCAGACAAACTTAAGATGCAGAGTTGTTCGACACTCTAGTCGTGCGCTGGTCGTTTGAGTATTTCAATTAAAACTACACAATGAATTGCAAATAATTAACGCTAATGGCAGACTTTGTCAAGTTAAGTGGGAGCAATAACAATGCCAACGACACTACACTTGGCCGAGTAGCTGTTGGCCAAAAGTGTTGGTAACTAAACTGGTTACTAGATTTTGTAGCTAAACACTTAAAGTTATAGTTTGACTCTGAGTGTGTGTGTATGTGTGCGCTCATGTGTGTGTGTGTGTGTGTGAGTGTAGTGGTAAACATTACGGAAAACATTGTGGCTGAAAGCGCCTTCGAGGCAAGGGATGCCAACACACTACCCAGGCGTCTTCTACGCCGCATTTAGTTTTAGTTGCTGTCTGGTCGCTTTGCCCCTTCCGCTCCTTTTTTCATATACATATGTGTGCATGTGCAGCTGTGTGCTGCCTTCCTTTGATGGCAAGTGTTAGACCAAGAAAAAGTTGCCATTTACTATAATCAATGTGCTTACTTAAATGCGTACATACACATAAACATACGAGTGGCAAGAATGGCAATAGCGGCAGTGGCAAGCAGTAAAAAAGCTACTCTGGTAACAAGTTGCCAACCGAGTCAGAACAACAGCAACAACAATGCACAAACACTTTGAAATGAGTGCAAAACTTTGTCCTCACAAACTTTTGGCCAAGTTACAACAATGTGTGTGTGTGTGTTTTTTTGTTTGTTCGATGTAGTTGTTGTTAAGTTTTGTTGGCACTTGCAACAATTATGTTGGCAAGTTGATGGCAATAACAGAAGCAAACAACAACTTAAACCACTGCAGTATAGGTGGAAAAAACTCAGAGCCAGCTACAATTCGCCAAAGAAGGTATCAGGATAAATGTTTATGCACGTATGAGCCCATATATGCAAGGGTGTATGCATGTGTGCATGTGTGCGGGCGCCTATTCAGCGAGTTTAACGAAGCATACAACTGAATTGTTTTGTTGCAGCTGCTAATGTTGTTGCTGTTGCTGTCGCTTGCATTCAACACTGCGTTGAAAGAAAGTCGACGACAGCCGTCAGCGGATTTTTAGGTTTCGTTTTGTTCGTTTCGAGGCTGTGCCCGAGGGATGATGTAGCATGCAACCGGAAACGCAAAAGGGACCACTTCCGTCGCCCTTTGTTGGCACACAAATACATATCAGCGTTTGTATGTGTGCAAGTCAAAGACCCACTTTGTTTTCTATATTGCGGTTTTTACTTTTGTGCCACAAGTTGGCAGCTGCTCTTGCCGCCATTCATGTCGGAGTTGCCCACTCGGTTAGATGAGTGCATTTATTTACTATTTGGCTAATTCGTGTTGCCACATGTGGCTGCTTTTGAAACAATAACAGTAAAAAAGAGTTTCACTCCCTCGCACTCCCACCTTAATCGGGTGATACTTTCGCTTAACTTAATTGTGTCGTTCACTTTCATTGCTGCTACATCAAAAGCTTTGCGCCATTGTTTTAATGCAATTGTTTCCACCAGAAATTATTGTTTTATTATTTTTGTAACTACGAAAGGATTCACTGATTCACTTGCAAATACGAGGGTCGCCTTTTATAATAATGAAAATGGAAAATGGCTTTACATTCGCTTGAACTAATTTTTAAAGCACTTTTGCCTCTTAGTAGTGGATATCTCCAACTCAAGTTGTTGAAAGGCTTGAAGAGCTTCTTCAGACAATGAAAAATATTGCCTCCGTATTTTATATTTGATGTTCGTGCGCAAA
>JAYXIM010008241.1:0-12126 GCA_037575425.1 Anastrepha fraterculus | reverse complement strand
TCAAAACGTAGTTTACTCAATATTAAAATTTATACTTTTGGTATATTTCTTAAATGGTTTTTATTTAACACATTTCTTTGCTTGGGACAAATAAATTTTGAATCAGAAAAAATTTGCTCGCAAAAGAATGTGGAAGGATAAAGTAATAATATCTTAAAGGATCACGGCGTAGAACGGGTGCTAGTGAATTGGATTCGTTCGATGCTGGCTCAAAGAATCATCTCGGTGCGAGCAAAGGAAGATCTGCTGGTGTCATCTGGGGTTAATAGAGGTTGCCCCCAAAGCGGTGTGCTGCCTCCATTGCTCTGGTGCACCTTAAACGACTCGGGAGTTTACGCACAAGCATATGCGGACGACGTTATCTGTTTGGTAACAAGCCCTGGAGGAAAGTGTAGAAAACTCTGAATATGATTGACACTTGGTGCTGTGTGAATGGGCTATCGGCAAATCTCCCCAAGACTGGCATTGCGCTCTTTACCAGAAGGAGGAAGCTTGATTGACTCGTTCTGCCTAAGCTAAAAGGAGTCACAATCCAGCTATTCAAGGAAATTAAATATCTGGGAGTAATCCTCGATAGTAAGCTCCTCTGGAAATCACACGTTGAAACAAGGACAGTATGCAGTGCAAGGGTGTTTGTGGAAAAACGTGGGGTCCTTCTCCTAGCAAGATCATATGGATCTACACGGCTATGATAAGTCCTATTATCACCTATGCATCAGTGGTCTGGATGAGTAGACTCTCTCTAGTGGGAGTCAGGAGGACCTTATCGAGACTACAACGCACTGTGGCCATCTGTTGCATCGGAGCTTTTCCGACTACTTCAGGCCCGGCATTAGATGCTCTGATTATTCTACCACCACTTAACGTTTTCATCCCAGGAGAGGCCTTGAAGGCCATCTGCAGGCTGAAAAACCATGGGAATCGGTACAGCCCCTGTACGGCACTGGACAAGAGAGTAGGCATGGACTTCGATCCAATGGTCCTTTCCATGTCCCTTGACTCCATGCCATCCAGAGTCGTGCTTGCGAAGAGATACAGTGTTGTGCTGCCAGAGGCTCAGGTGTGGTTAAATTCTGAAAATAAGCCCGACGAACACTGTTTTCACATTTTCACGGATGACTCCATGACCGAGCGTGGCTCCGGCTCTGGGGTCTACATGGAATCCAGCGGGACAAAACTGCACTTTTCTCTTAGAATGCATGCATCTCTGTTTCAAGCGGAGGTGTATGCAGTTCAAGAAGCAATGAACTTTGTTGTGGAAAACCGATGGAGAGGCAGTTCTATATGTGTCTGCAGCGACAGCCCCCCACCCGCTTCAAAGGTAGTCGAGTCCTGTAAATCCAGGCTGAACTATGTCGGTCGACATAATAGCCTGATGCTAACATGGGTCCTAGGACACGTGGGTATCGCGGGTAACGAGATGACTCTTTAGCCTGAATTGGCTCTGAGGCCAACTTTCTTGGCCCAGAGCCCGTCCTGCTACACCCTTCTACAGCCATCGAAGTCTCGGTTAGCAAACGGGTTAGTCTAATCCACAACTGAGCTTGGAAGGCTGAGAGAGGCTGCAGATGGACAAAACTGATGTTACCTGTCATGTCCCACCGACTGTCGAAGTTCCTCCTGTCACTAAGCAGAAGGACTGTAAAAGGCTGGTGGTTGGACTGATGACGGGCCACTTTCTATGAGCAAAGGATAGCACAGATTGTAAAGTTTTTCGCCGGAATTTCACCCTTCATCCTTGTACAAAAGAAACGAGTTCGTCGTGCCCATTAAAAGTATTTGCTTGCTCTGAGTTGGTTTTCCAGGCATTGTACCAATCTTTTTGACGATAATTTGGCGCCGAGTACTTGCATGTCTACTTCTAATGGGGCACGTCTATTGGTTAGAAGTATTGGCTCTGTTTCCTTTGTGGCCAGCTTTAATCCGTGGTCCTCTAGCCATGTCTGTACTCAGATCGTCCCCTGATTTACCTTCCTTTTGGCTTCGTTAGTGTTTCGAGCGATTATTACAACTACAGTGTCGTCTGCGTACTCAACTACTCGTAGATGCAGATTCTCAGACATCTCTATTCGAATGATTTTATCGTAGCTTATATTCCATAGTTCAGGTCCGAGTATTGATCTTTAGGCCGCACCTGCTGTTATTTTTTTTGTGTTGCATCATTCGCGGGTTTCATATAAGAGTACGCGGTCGCTTGTCGATGTCTGCAAATAATCTTTAATAGACTATTCGGGATCTTGAATTTAGTCTTTAAGGCTTCAGTTGCATCACCCCATCTTAAACTGTTGAAAGCATTTCTAAGCATGTCTATTGTGGCTAGTAATACTAAGCGTTTGAAGTATCGATTACCTACCTGAGTATGTTCTACGCTAGCTGTTATGTCTTCAATGGATCCTGAGGAAGATCTGCCAATTATAAAACCATGCCGCCTATCAGACAGACCACCACTGTTCTCAACTGCTTCACTAAGCCTACGCTTTATTAGTTTCTCAAAGACTTTTCCCCCGCTATTCAGCATACATAGCGGTCTATAAGCGGCCGCCAATGCTGGGTCTCCCTTACTATTTAGTCCTAGTTTCTGGTTTTTCTATATTTCTGGAAAAATACTTTCCTTGAGGCAGCCGTTGTACATATTCAGCTGCAAAAGAAGTCTTTCGATTGCCAACACTCTCAATATTTCCACAGCTTGCTATCAGGACCTGGTGTTTTATTGCTTTTGCTGCATATATTAGTTCAGGGACAGGATTCATTGCTTCATACTTCGGAAGAGTGTGTCGACAATTTTACTTACCACTTCGTCTCCCATAGCAGCAGCAGCGGATTTGGCTCCTAGCTTTTTCATAACGATTTTGTAACCCAACCCCCATGGGTTGCTGTTGAGATCGTTTCTTAGCTCTTCCCATTTACCTTTTTTGCTTTGGCTTATAGCATACTTTAGTTTTTTTCTGCACTGTTTGTACTCTTTGGACTCCGTTATCGCTATACTTAACCTTCTGGCTGCAGTATACCTTCTACGCTTGTGGATGCACATATCTGTAAGATCTGCGATTAGTAATGCAAGTAGAGAACTTAGGTAGTGCCATAAAGTTCTTCTTTACTCAAGTCGAATTTCGCAACAAACTTATGTTGAAGCATAAACTGCTTATTGGGTTATCGAAATCGAACTCAAAATCCATATCCATACGAAATTTTTCAATTCAGCCAAATATTCTTAGGCTCATATGCTGAGTTTAATTCGTTTTGGGTGCTGAACTTTCGGCTTACATGTCAACAGTACCCTGCAGAAAATTCGTCTAGTCTCGGATGTGTCTGGGATCAGTCGCAAAGGAACATGCAATTGCAGCCTTTTTTGATCTTTTTATATGGATAGAATTGTGTGAGCGTGTCCTATGAGAGACGAATTGTATCCTTTTGTACCTCAAGCGATATTAAGTGAGACTAGTCGTTTTCGAAATTCGCAATTTATATCTATACGAAGCAAAACTGAAGTTTGGCGCAGTTTTACGTTGACAACGCAATAGTCGGTGGGTTATAGCATTGATGTAATCATACTTGAGATTTGGAGTTCAAATCTTGGCACTGACAAAAAAATTTGTACTAATTAATTTTTTTTTCTTTTTAGATGCCATGAAAATGTCATTAATTCCAGATTATTTAATTCAAATGATCCAAACATAATTACTTTCATATTTGATGGCCAAGAACGGGCCTAAACCAGCACATTCAGAATTCCAAGCAATAGTCTTCACATTATGTCAAATTCATCATGTTCAAAAATTGTGGTTATTTACATTTTTTCCGAGCTTTGTTACTTTCAAATTTAGAAAAGATTATTCGAATTTTTTGAATTAATACCCAATGAAGACTAGACCCGGACTATTCCTTTTGGATACAGTTGTTCAGGATCTCAAGCTGTAGTCTTCACATTGTGCCACTTTCGTCATGCCCGAATGGTATGGTCATGTACATTTTCTTCTTAGCTTTGTTACTTTCAAACTTCGAAAAAATTATTCTTATTGGTTGAATTAATACCCAGTTGCAACCCATGGAGACTAGTCCTGAAATACGTCTTTTAGTTGTTCAGGATCTCAAGCTGAAGTCTTCACATTGTGTTATTGTTGGCTATTCACATTTTCTTTTGAGCCTTTCAAACTTCGAAGAAGCGATTCGAAATTATCGAATTAATATCCAATTTCGCTCCAAGGAGACTAGCCCCGGAATACCCTTTAGAGATTAGTCGCACATTTGTTTTGCAGGGTATATGTACAGCGCACGCTCGATAACGTGAACGCTCTAAAGCGTGAACACCCCAAAACGTCAACAGACATTTGTGCATTGACTACTCTAAAACGTGAACAACCCCAAAAAGCTCTATAACATGAACAATAAACGTTACAATTATTTAAATTTAGCTTACATTGATCTCAAATAATTCTGAAATTGGGGAATCCCCTTATTGTAAAATAGGCATTTTATTCGTAATTGCATGTAAGGAGTAAAATATTTCAGTCGCGGTTTTGGTTTTGTAAAGAGTGTTTCGTCTTATGCTTTCTGGTGAAAATGAGTTCTAAAAACCCGTGTGCTTGACATTAAAACAAAAGGCTAAAGGCTTTTTCAAAAAAGGCTCATCTGTGACGATTTTAGCAAAGAAATATAATGTTGCTTAATCAAAAATTTGTAACATTAAAGCGAAAAAGCAAGTAATTTTAAAATGCGTAAGCAACACATATTGTGGGCCTGGAAATAGAAAAACACTACGTTTTTCAGAGTTGCCCAAAATGGAGAGAGCTCTTTAACGTTGGTTTATCCGAATGCGAGATAAAAACTGGCGAGTAAGTGCTCTAATGTTGAAAGGAAAGGCAAAAACTCTGCATGCAAAATTTAAAGATTGAAGCAAACTTTTTCGCTGGTGATGGATGGTTCCAAGGATTCAAGAAGAGGTACGGTATTCGTCTTCTTAAAATATCAGGCAAAAAGCTGTCTTCGCAAGCTCAGCTAGTGGATCCATTTAAAGAAAAACCTAAAGCTAAAATGGCCGAATTGGAGTTGTGCAACTTTCAGTTATATAATGCTGATGAGTTGGAGTTGTTCTGGAGACTTTTGCCGGAGAAAACGTACCCGTCAAGTTTGGAGAAGAGAGCCCCAGGGGTAAAGTCCGAGAAGCAGCGAATCACGTTTTTATGCTGTTCAAACGCCACTGGATATCACAAGCTTGAGCTCTTGGTAATTGGAAAAGCTAAAAATCCACGCTGCTTTATAAACTTCCAGTGTCCCACCGACTATAAGAGCTCGAAATCCGCCTGGATGACGTCGGCTATTTTCAAGCAATGGTTTCATGAGTCATTTGTTCCACAGGTAAATATTCCTTTTAAGTTTTGTACGATTTTTGTTTGGTTGTTTTTTAAGGTTACATCGTTTTTAAAGGAGAAAGCCTTACCAATTAAAGCTCTCCTCCTAATCGACAACGCTCCCTCTCACCCAAATGAAGCTGAACTGACAACGGAGAATGGGCAAATTTCGGCAATGTTTATGTCACCAAACTTTACTCTCCTCATTCAACCGATGGATCAGAATGCAATAAAAATCACTAAGTTGCATTACAGAAACAGCCTTCTAGCTTCAATAGCAGCGACAAAGTCTAATTTGCTGGAATCGTTGAAAAAAATTAACTTCAAAACAACTATAAATCTTTTGAATGCGGCTTGGTTTCGTGTTGGTGAAGCAACATTAGCTAAGTGCTGGAACAGTATTTTAAATTTTCTGGTAAACAATAATGATCCCGAAGATAATGTTCCGTTGGCGCGTTTAAAAGGAAAATGGGAAGCTGAACTTCGCACTTTGATGAGCAACACCGTCGATCTCCTTAGTAGTTTAAATCCTGAGGTTCGTTCGTGTTCGCAGATATGCTCAAAGATATGTACCTATGTGGGTTATTGAACAAACTCTTTTTTATTAAAAATTTCAGATTGAATTCACGTTACCAGCCAATCATGACGATCATCAACAAGAGGACGAATCCGATGATGACAGCGTAAGTGGAGAAAATTAATCCGACTTAAGCAGTTGAAATTTTCAGTAAGGCATTAATATGGGCTGGTCGTAAAGACGTCGATCAAAATGATATGAGGGTGCTAAGACGGTTAAGGGAGAAAGCTGTGCTTCAAGTTTTAGAAAAACAGAAGATACAAAAAAAGATGACTGATTGTTTTAAATAAAACCATCGTATGACTTCATTTTCAATTAATATGTAACGAAAACAAGAATAAAAGGTGAACTTAAATGTGAAAAAATATATTTACTTAGTCTTTTTGGGCATTCCAAAACGTGAACACTTTTGTTAACGTGAACTACCTTGGTTTGAATTAGTTCACGTTATCAAGCGTGCGCTGTACATCGATTTATAGGTTCAGACATGCATATGCCAATGGGTAAGTGCAAACATATTTTCGAGGATTTATTTAACTACTGTTTGGCACCACTAAATTGACCACTAAACGGACACAAACTTAAGCCTCCTAAATACACCCTAAGGTCAACAGTTGTGTGATGTGATGGTTCACACAACTCAGAAAACCTCACAAAGGGATAATGTCGGTTGATAATAAAAAAAAAAATGATGGCTTATAATTTAGAAAGCTCAAACAAGCGATAAAGTAGAGAGAGAGACAAAAAGCTGTTGAATAAAAAAAAATGTGACGGAGTGAGTGAGTGAAAAAAGATAGAGTGAAATAAAAGCAAAGTGAACTGCAAAGTTATGCAGTAGGTAGGTGTGAGTATTGATAAAGTACAAGAGAATAGAAGGGGTGGTGCGTGAAAAAATAAGAGCAGATAAATATCGGCATTTCGTTGTATTAATATAGTAAATTGTGCGCCAGAAAGTAAGGGAACTAAACAACATTTATTCATTCGTACACAGACATGCACATACTATAAGTGTGTGTGTACATACATGTGAGATCAATATTTACCGCGGAGGGCGTATAAATGCTTCGCATTACAAAGGATAAACACGTTTAAGGCGATTACTTAAGATACAAATTTATTTTGTTTTCCAAAATTCTTAAGATGCCATGAAGCAGACAAATGACCGATAGAAAAGTATACATGAACTTAAAAAAAAACATACATATATATGTATATCTGTGTGAGTACAAAGGTTGTATGCGAAAACTTTTCAGAAAGTAGACACCCGTCTAAGCTGTCCATTTATTTTCTTCGATTGCCAAATGTTGCAGTCAACATTTGAATTGCCGCGACAACGCAAATCCGGCGATAAATGTTGCGCCCTTCGATATGACCAATGGGTGTAAATTAAGTTCGATATAGCGTTTAGCAACTCTACGGCTGTACGGCAACGCTGTTAATGGACATAAATTTTATTGAACAAATTTTCGGCTCCACGTCGAAAGTGGTAGGCTATAAATGGGCTTCGGATAAGTTGTGGCCGCCATTAGCAATGACTTGGCCATTTCATAGCGACTATCTACGTGGGCTTTGGCATACAAAAAGCTATTGTCACACTAATCCAAAGCAAGAGCAACCGATAATGTAGTGCAACAATAGAGGTCGAGTAGTTCGATTGGTTAGTGTTTCAAAAGCGACTTATGCAGTCCATTCAAGCGGAGCATTTCAGTCGCCTGGTAGGTGGTAGGTGGTAGATTATACACATGTGAGGTGTATACGTGTACAGGGTGGTCTGAATGGAAGTATCTTTTTGAAAATGAAATAAAATGAATGAAGCTTAACTTAGTTCCGTTTGGTATTCAGTGAAGCGAAAAATTGTTGGGCAATGTGCTTTATATATGTATAGGGTGTTTTTTTTAGAGGTTAGGTTTTCAAGATGAAATAAAACGTATATAATTTAATGTTATGGCCAAGAATTTAGCTTTATTATAAAGATAAGGGTTTGCCATTATGTTTTAAAAATGATACCCATTCAACCAAAAGTGAGCTTCATCGCTGAACAAAATTTTCCTCGATGCGTCGCGCGAACCGAACCATTATTTTCGTAATAAATTTGCACGATTTGCAAACGTTGTTCAGGTGTAAGTCTATTCATTATGAAATGGCAAACCAAACTGAGCATAAATCAAGTGACAACTGTCAAAAAGACCATCTACGAAAAAAGTAGTGCCAACTTGAAAACCTAACCTCTAAAAAAACACCCTATATATTTAAATACATATCCATTGCCTTTCACACCATTTTTTTCATTAATTTGGTATAAGAATATAGTTCATATTACCGCAAAATCAACATATTTTAAATTGTCAAACTTTGTTTAACATTAAGAAAAAATCCTTCTACAATCAGTTAAAAAAGGTTTAGTACTATGATGCATTTTTGAAAATATTCAAAATATTTTCCATGCTCATTTTTTTCCTTAACTTTATTAATTTTGTTTGTTTCTGTTTTTTTTTTTTTCCTTGTTCACTCCTCAACTTTATTAATTACATGCAATAAAAGCCGTGCAAATCGAAATTTCAAACTTAGTCAAACGTTTATAGAATTTTCATCAAAATTTCGAAAGTTTCACTCAGAATTTTTAATTTTTTCGCGACGTGCAGTTTTACAGCTCATTAAATTCGACGCAATAAAATTTTTTTTTTTTAATTATTATCACAAGTTTTAACTCAAAATTTAAAATATTTTTTTTGATATGCTAATTAGCGCCTACACTTCTGTTAGGAGTTTAGCCGAGCTCCTTCTCCTATTTGTGGCGTCTTGGTGTTGTGATAATTTTTTTTTTGGATTTTGGAAAATTTTTGAGACTTCTATTCATACGTCTTTTATTATCATTTCAAACTGAAAGGACAGGGTGGGCCGAATAAGACCTACTAATGCTACTACTACTGCTACTATAGGGTGGGCCATGTAAAATTTGCTTTTTGAATCGGCTATAAAAAAAAACTAATAAATATTTTTTCAACATTTTTTTTTATTTTGAAGATTGAACATTGTCATTTATGAATGAAAAATAATATCGTTCAAATGACTGCCACGACTGGCTTTACAGTAGGCCATTCGATCAACCCAATTTTTAAGCACATTTTCGATTGTTTGGGCTCCAATTTCATGAATGGCAACTTCGATTTCATGATTTAAGGCATCAATCGTCTCTGGATAGTTCGCATAGCATTTGTCCTTAACGGCTCCCCACAAGAAATAGTCCAACGGACTTAAATCACAGCTCCGAGGCGGCCAATTGATATCGGAATTCAAAAACGGTATCCAAAAGTTCGAGTAAAACTTTGGCAGTGTGACAAGTTGCACCGTCCTGTTGAAACCAAATGTCGTCCATGTCATCCTCTTTAATTTTTGGAAATAGATTTTCAATATTTCCCAATTTTGTTCAAGCGTATAGCGTCTCAAAACAATAGGTGGTTCGAAAAGAAAACGCTGTATGGCCCCCCCGTTAGCAGTATGAGCAGTTGCTCCATCTTGTTGAAACCACAAATTAGGATACTGCTCCGCCATTGGCCGCAAAAAGTTTTCAATCAATGTTCTGTAAGAAGCTCCTGAAATCGATTCCGGCGTTTCATCCTCATTTTCGAAGAAATATAGACCGATAACTCTAGTGGTTGGTGTGTTGCCCTTGATGTTGGTGGATTTTCAGAGGCCCACAATCTACAGTTTTGTTTGTTGATATAACCATTTAAATGGAAATGCGCTTCATCCGACATCAAAGCATTATTTAAAAAATCAATTTGTGTGGCTAATTGTGTAAAACGAATAGCGTATTGTAATCGTTGTTGGTGCTCTTGCGGTAGGGTTCCATAATAAATTTCCAACAATTCAATTATAACCTACAAAATGAGAAAAATAAATATGTCAAAAAATAAAAAAGTTATTTGTGCTTAAAACATTAGTAGGCCTTATTTGGGCCACCCTTTACTAGAGCCTTAAAGTAAGGGCCAAAAGCTTTTTGTATTCTCAGCTATCGCTTTTTATGGGCAAAATTATTTTTAGAAAAAAGTTAAAATTTGTATCTGAGCAATAATCCAGTTTTTATGCCCATAATAAAATTTTAACAGAACTATTTTTGTTCAACATTTTAACCCATTAACATTTTCACGAAAGGCACATTTTGACAGTTTTTGCTTTTTGGTGGCTAGAGGGTGAAGCAGCTCCAAAAATTACAATATTTCATTTTCACTTTGCTGGATAAAATCTTTGTAAGGAAAACGTAAAAGTTTGCAGAAAATAAAATACCAAAACAAGGAAAAAGAAAACATGAAATAAAAGTAAAAAAGTGGTGCCAGCTCTGCCCATTCACAAAACTGCCAAAGAAAGAAAATGTAAATAAAAATTCCAAATTAAGCAATTATGCTCGTTGTCAAGGTGACATTTCACACTAAAAAAACCTGTAGCTGTTTTCGTTTGTTCCATTCAGTGAGTTACAGGGCGTTAAGGGGACAGATACCTGTAAAATTTCGAAGAAAATTTGTTTTTTTTCATAAAATGTTAATATAATCCTTGAAGAATATGTCAAAAAATTTGTAGAACGTAAATTTAAGTATTTTTTATATTATAGATCGTCCACCGTGACGACTCTATTCTTTGCGTTCGAGCGCTGGGAGAGGTGTAGTTACGTTACCGACCTTAGACGCGTTTTTCTCAAAACTATATTTATCGAATTGGCGTACACGATAACTCGAAAAGTTATTGACCGATCTCCCTGAAATTTTGCACACATCTTTCTATATGAATTTACAATTTTTTGTAAATTTTTCGAAAAAAAAATAGTAGGAAAATTCGCCCCAAAATTCATTTTTTTTAAGCATTTTATTCCGCGAACTTTTTTCCCCCATTTTTTTTAATTCATATAGAAATTATGACATTAATAAACAAAAAAATGTTTGGGTTTTTGTATTCAGATCACTGACGCCGATGTTACAATGCCCGCTGATTGAGAAACCCCGCTGCGACCTCCCTGGAAGAATTGAGTGTGCATCCGCCATTTGAAGTGATTAAAATAAAAAAAATTTTTATATATTTAATATTATTTTAATGCATAAATAAACTGTATGCCAATTTTGAAAAAAAATTGGCTTCTTCATTTTAAATAATTTTAATGAAAATCCAGGAAAATATCCCCTTAACAACGAAAGTCAACAAAGTTGACAATTCGGTTCATTTTACAGTTTTTCTTTGATAAAGGCCAGACCGCAAAAATTGTGAATGGTTCTTACGGTGCCGATGCTGTAACAGCTAATTACGTAGAATTTTTGCTTCGTCGATTTCATTTTTGATGTTAAAGAAAATGCCGATAATGTCGAAAATGTCGATAAAATCACAGAAATAATAGTCGTAGCATCGCCCAGGCGCTAAAAATACAAGTAAAGTTTATGATATATACGTAAATGTCCCCACATTGTTGAAACTCCTGCACAACCACAAGATTTGAACGTCATTGAAAATTTGTGGTCGATTTCGAAGACAAATAAGGGTGATTTTTTAAGAGCTATGGGAAACAAACAAAAACACGTAAAATTCAGAAAATTGCATGCAATTTTTATTTTAATCGATAGTACAGTCCATATAATTTAATGGTGGAAGATTATTTCATACAAATGTTGACCGCGACTGCGCTTCAAATGGTCCACCCGCTTAGTCCAATTTTGTCATACTCTTTCCAATGGTTTGGCCGGTATCTCACATATATGTAAATGCTTTAATGTTGTCTTCCAATGCGTTCATTGAAGCAGGCTTGTCTGAATAGACATGAGCTTTAACATAGCCCCACAAAAATTAATCTAAAGGCGTTATATCGCACGATCTGGGTGGCCAATTGACAGAACCCGAACGTGAAATAAAATGTTCAGCGAACTCGCCTCTTAACAAGTCCATTGTTACGCGTGGTGTGTGGCATGTGGCACCGTCTTGCTGAAACCACATGTCATGCAAGCCAAGCTCTTGCATTTTGGGCAAAAAAAAGTTGGATATCATTTCACGGTAGCGCTCACCATTCACAGTTACGTTACGTTTCGCAGCATCTTTGAAGAAGAACGGTCCAATGATACCTCTAGCCCATAAACCGCACCAAACTGTGACCTTTTCTGGATGCATTGGTAGCTCTTGCAATTCTTCTGGCTGATCTTCACTCCAAAATCAACAATTCTGCTT
>JAYXIM010008235.1:0-14308 GCA_037575425.1 Anastrepha fraterculus | reverse complement strand
ATTACAAATATACCATTAATATAAAAATTAAAAACAAACAAATTTTTACAAGTTCTTGGCTATTTCTGTGTGTAGTACTCTGTTCCTTTACATGTCAATGAGCTTGCCAACATTTTGTATTCTGGTCCACTGTCTAATTACGTAGCCATGAAAATTGTTTCCGAGCAATACCCCGTCTTCCTTCTATTTTTTCCTTGGATAATTATTGGAGCAACTCGTATGTGGGATTTCTTATAATATGGCCGAAGTATGATATCTTCCTTCTCTTTATGGTTGCTCACAACTCTCGATCAGAATTCGCTTTCTGCAGAACATCATTATTCGTAACACGATCTGTCCACGGTATTTTTAGAACTCGTTGATATATCCGCAATTCAAATCGTTCAGTTGATATCTGCCATCTTAAGGATCCAAACTTCCACGGCACAGAGAAGTACAGTCCAAATATAGCATTTTGCAAGTCGTATTTTGGTCTTAAAGCAGAGGCCGCACAGCGTGGATTTCGACATTTTGTTCAAAAGTGGCTACAGGATCCATTTTTAGACCAATTTTTTTTATAATATTATTTTTTTCAAATGCTCGTAAATGTTTTGGAAAGAGATTATTCAGGCCCTAATCAAAATTTACTTTTTATTATATCAAAACACTCTTTGATTATGGGTATTTCTATCACAAATTCAGAAAAAACTTTAAAAACCTAACCTCTGAAAACTTAGAAACTAATATTTTTCAAGAACAAACCTAAAATATTCACCGGAAAATACAAAAAAGTTGATCTATATATTTTTGGGGTTGGAGAATCCAATTTCGTTGTCCGTTTGTTCTCGCGGGGTCAAAGTGAAGATCAGTTTAAGTTCAAACATAGAATAATCACCAGAAAATTAAAACAAAATGTTATACACGTTTTTGGGGTTGCTGAGTTAGAATTCGTTGCCCGTTACTTGCCCCTGATACTTAAAATTTTTAACCCGTTCAGTAGCTGCATTGTTCACATATACATTTGTATTTCTATTAGGTTGGAAATAAGTTCGCAGCCTTTTTTCCCGAATACTTTTATTTAAAAAAAGCAATAATTGTATCAATAAGTTAATCAATTCTTTTCGAGCATTTCCCAGTGCATCATGCCCTCCCAGTCCCATCAAATACATATCATGATTTTCTTTAGAAGAAGTTTCGCCTTGACTCTTGGCTTTGACATATCCCCTGGAGCCACCCACTCCTTTCTTTGCTTCATATTAGTGTATAGGTACCATTTCTCATCTCCCGTGACGATTCAATACAATAAGCGCCGCTTATAACCGCGTGTTACTCGATGGTGGGCGAGATGCTGAGAAGCACTTTTAAGGCGACTTTCTTTGTTTTTTCGTTGAGCTCGTGAAGCACCCAGACTCCCAATTTTTCGATAAATCCCATTGAATGAGTCACAGTTTATGTTTTCCGTCAATTCACGACTGGTTTGGCGATCGTTCTCCTTCACGCGTGATTTGAGACGTTCTTCATCGAATTTAGAATGTGTTCCGCTGCGGGACGTGTCATCGACGTCAAAGTCACCATTTTTCAACTTTCAACCATTTTCGTGCTGTAGACTCGCCTATGCCAACTTCTCCATATACGTCGCAACTGTCCCGGGGTACTTTAACAGCTTTCTGACCTCGATGAAAAGCAAAAAAGAGCAGGTCTCTAAAATATTGATTTTTGCCTCCTTGGTATTCCATTTCTAAGCCTCAAAACTAATAAAGGAATTAAATAACTCAAAAATACAATTAGAATAATTTTATAGAGCAGAAAGAGTTCTATCGAATGAATTATTATCCTTTGCCAATCAGCAAACAAATCATTGTAAAATAAAAGAAAATATAAAAAAACCATGAACTTATGCCCCAACCCAATATAAACCTTTTTTGCGCTAACAATCATATACCTCGTTTTCTTTGTGTTGATATGTAGTCCGAACTTTTGGTAGTCCTGCTAAACTATCGACTATAGTGTTATCTGCATTTCTTGACACTTTGTTCAACTGAGTAGTTGTAATTAAAAGCATGGAAATCATCGAGTCGGACGAGTGATTAAGACCTGCATTATCCTGAGAATGAAGATTAGTTAAAAAGCTATTTAGGCTATTATCACTTGCTCACGCGCAATCATAACTACTCATATGATTATAACAATTGAGTACACTTTACATCACCCAATATGAAAGCAATTTAATTGCTCTAAGTCCTTACTAAGAAGAAATTTTTATATATTTTGAGAAAAAACTTTTGATGCTAAATAAAATGTTAATAATTTTGCCTTAAATTCTATTACCCGCAATCCAATTTTTCTTTGTTCACATAACGGTATCAAAATAAATATTGGAGTGGGCAATTTGTACTTGTAAATATTTGAGACCGGGTCAGAACAAAAACTATACACTACTTTAAATTGCTTGTAGTTTTAGCATGCAGCTACGGCAGGTAATAATTTATTGCATTTTCTTTTATTTCAATTTTTCCACCAAAGTTTTCTTGAAAATGGATCGCAAATAGCACCATCTTCGGAGCCGTATCGTACGATTTTATAAACAGAACTTAGATAGGTAGGTAGGTGAAATGGTTAAGGTGCCGTTGATACCATTATGAGACCTCCAACAGGCAGATATCTACAGCCAGCCAGAGCTATTGATATAATGGAGGAGATTGATTGGATTTAGGTTGGCGCACTGTCCCTAGCTGTCGAAGAAAGGAGCGCCCAGTGACCTTAGTCGTCTAGCTGCCAAACCCGGATATTTACAGAGAAAATACTATACAGTCTCCTCTCTGAAAGGTCCCCACAGCTTCTGAAATGGGGGTTAAGGGGTAACCTAGCTTTTCCGCGTGTGTGCCGATCGTCCAGTGACCGGTAAACACAGCTACTAGTTTGGAAATTGAATGGCGAGGAGTCCAAGGGACCTTCTGGGTCCTTCGTATATTGTACTGGAGCCAAAGGGTTGTCGAAATAGCACATAAAGAAATGGAGCTCCATCTCTTCTACACTTTCCTGAGAAATAATTTGTGCATTTCCCCTTTAACAACTGTCAGGGGAATGCCTATACCCGGTTAGGAGGTATTTGAGGCCAATTCAGTCCAATTCCTAGCAAGCTCATCAGCAATTTCATTTAACTCTATGTTCCATAGCACGGCCCTCAAGCTCTAGTTTGCGGAACCGAACTAAGACAGAAATCAAAATCACTTAGAACTAAAAATATATAAAAAAGGCTTTATTTCAAGAACAAAAAAGGTGGCAAAATCGAACTGAATCTGCTCATAAATTGAAATATTCACAGATTATTGTTTGAATAATATTCAAATCACTCAACAATGAGGTGAGAAATAATCTGTGGCAGAAGAGCAAATTAGAGCAGTTAACATTCAGTGCCGGTGGATGTCGAGAAAAATCGTTCATTTTGGATAAGTAGAGTTAATTCACACTAAGCGCTCTACAAAATACAGGAAAAACGCTTCTCCTGCTATCAGAAAAAAGCAGAAGTTTTAGCAATTATGCTACATGTAACTCTTAACAAAACGGAGTGCAATTCCATAATGGACTTCATTCAAGTCTCGTTCATTTTAATATTAATTAGTCATACACGACACTCACATTTTTTTTTTAATATTTTGCTTTATTTTTTAAAATAAGGTCTGGGGATTTCAGGTGCGAAGGATTCCTTTTTGATGTTTATTACGATCAAACTCCTTTGGTAGAAATGCAACATAGCAGTTACAGGTTGGTTGAAAAATAGGAAAGCCAAAATTAAAAATTGCCAATTTTTAAATACTATGAATTGTTACTTACTTCAATAATCATCAAATAATTTTATTTTTTATCTATTTATTTATTGTCTTATATATGGTATATGTCTTATTAGAAATCTTGGAAACAAAATAAATAATGTTGTTAACAAGCCAAATGAAAGAAACGAAGTAAGTATCGACGAACACTGGAACGAACTAAAAAATCTGCAAAAACACAATCGGTGAAAGAAGATCGAAGAGACAGACAAAAGCTTTCCAACCAAGAACCAACGTTTGTAAGGACAAGAATGGAGATATTATTAGTGACAAGCAACAAGTAATAGAAAGATGGAAACAACATTTCACCGAGCTTCTCAACGAAAGTCATAGGAATGATAATGATAATAACAATGAAAGAGAGGAGATCCATACAGCTGAAATATTGATTGACGGGCCTAGCATAATTTAAATAACACAGCAATAAATAAATTAAAAAACAATAAAAAAGGTGGTGAAGACGGAATCCCGGCAGAGCTCATAAAATATGGAGGGCAAGCGTTGCGCAAGCAAATACACTATTTTGTAAAACCTTTTGGAAAAATAATAAAATACCAAATGGCTAACAAGTGCAATAGTGTCAATACAAAAGAAGGGCAATAAGGCTGAATGTCGAAATTTTCGAGGAATATCGCTATTGGACGTTCAAAGTGTTCACAAATATTGTGTACGAGTGTATCAAAGTTTATGCTGATGAAATAATAAATTAATACCAGTGTGGCTTTAGAAGCAATCGATCCACAACTGATCAAGGTTTCCTGGTAAACCAAATTTTTGCAAAAATTTTCGAGCGTAACATTGATATATTCTGCCTATTTATTGATTTAAAACAAACACTGTTTCCAAAAACTTGGCGTTCCGTTGAAACTGATTGAACTGGTTATTTGCACGTTGAAGAATACAACTAGCAAGGTGCGAGTACAGGACGAAATGTCTGAACCCTTCCGGGTCCTGTCTGGTGTTAACCAGATGTTGCACACAATTGTAAACGAAATTGACTTGTCCGGAACAATATTTCATAAGCTTCAGGCTACTAGAAATAAAAGCAAAAATTATAGGACTGAGTGTCAACGCCGAAAAACTAAGTTTATGCTTCGCTCAGCACGTAATATGGATGCCAACAATCTAGCCATAGATGATTTTGTTTTTGAAAGTGTAAATGAATTCAAATACTTAGAAGTCATTCTATCAGCATCAGTAAATGCACAACAATTACAATAGATGAAAGAATTAAATCTGCTAATAAGACATACTATGCAAATATAAAATTGCTCAGATCAAAGGTTCTATCACGAATGCAGGAAATGTAGATACATGTATACAACTTTAATACGTCCGGTTCTTACTTATGGTGCTGAAATCTGGGCACTGAAAGCTAATGATATAAACCAGCTATTGCAATTTAAAAGATCCATAGTGGGAAAAATCTACGGTCCTATTCGGCTTGAAAATGGCACGTATCGCGTCCGTTATAACAACGAAATTGCAAACCTTATTGGTGGTGGAAGTATAATACGTTTTATTAAAGCGCAGCGGATTAGATGGATTGGCCACATCATAAGAATGCCCAATGAAAGAATCCAAAAAAGGGTGTATACTTTGCGTTCAATTGTAGGAAGAAAGAGAGGCCGACCAAGAAAGAGATGGCTTGATTATATAGAAGCAGACTTAAAAGCGATGAACATTCGTATTTGGAGAAATGAGGCAAGAAAGAGACTGAATTGGAGGAGGATTGTTAATGAAGCTATGGTCCCCCACAGACTGTGAAGCTAAGAGAGAGAGAGAGAGATAAGAAATATAATTATTCATAATTACATTAGGAAAAAGGCACTAGTAGCTATGACTGTAGGCCTTGAAATAATTGTATACTATGCCTCTAATGAGTTGTCAGAAGCTCTGGGAAATATAATTCCAATGCCTTTTCTTGAATTTAGTTTTTATTCTAAAGTATAACTTCAATAAGGTTTCAGTGTAATTCATTCATTTTTATTTTATTTTTTTAATAATTTATCAGTACAATAAGTTTATGAACTGAACGTTTACAGTACAACAAAGATAACAAGTAGAATTAAAATAACAGCAAATACGTGAATATCTACAAAAGAAGTGGAAATAATAACGAGACGATCGTTAACGAATGCGGCATTATCTTCTCGGATGGCGTTCCCCTTTGGTAGATCTTCATGTAAAATATGGAATACCCGTTCCTTTGTAATGCCTTTGGTATCAGCACTCTCGCCTAATAAAACTTGGACCTTGACAAACAACAGCACACACTTGCCCAATTTACGATTTCTGGTATTATTGCATTTTTCTGAGGTCTTTTTCGTAGTTCGTTTTGAACATCTATTTCAAATTTTAAATAAAGAAATAGGCTCCTTAAATTCTTTCAATATTTTTTTTATTAATTTCGGTTGCTAATAATCCTTTAAACTGAGAGAATTATATTTCTGCAAGTTATTCGGTATTTTCCGTGGTAAAAAATACGCCTAGACGTTTGCTTCAAATGGTTTCCAAACAAGTAATGCATTGGCAGATCGAAACAAAAGTTTTTGTTAGTCCAAACGAAAGTTGACTTGCACTTTTTTGTAATAAAATTAAATAACCTATATAACTGTATACCAAAAATATTTCCAAAGATTCATATTAAAAATTTAATGAAATTGTGATGAAAAATTTGTGGAATGTTTCCAATTTTGTATAAGATTTGAAACTTGGCTGTATATAGTTCTTGTTAGACAATGAGCTTTACATTTATAAAAAAATAATGAGCAATGACAGCCGCCGTAACCCAATGGGTTGGTGCGTGAATACCATTCGGAACTCACAGAGAGAACGTAGGTTCGAATCTCGGTGAAACACCAAAATTAAGAAAACCATTTTTCTAATAGCGGTCGCCCCTCTGCAGGCAAACATCCGAGTGTATTTCTGCTATTAAAAAGCTCCTCATAAAAATATCTGCCGTTCGGAGTCGGCTTGAAACTGTAGGTCATTCCATTTGTGGAACAACATCAAGGCGCACGCCACAAAGAGGAGGAGGAGCTCGCCCAAAAAGGGTGTACGCGCCAAATATGTGTGGGTGTGTGTATATTCATATATATATAAGGATTAAAAAAAGAGAAAATTAATCTAAATTTTGTTGGTCTACGGTTTGTCAAGAGCTTTAGGTGTATATATTGTTTGAATTTGCCTATTTTGAATTCACATGACGTCGAGCTTTCCTAAATGTATGTCTCCTAGCATGACACACGACGTTCCGCGGAAGTTTTTGAACCAATATATCTTAATTGGGAGCGGCCCTAAATTCTGACAAAAATGTCAAACACATTATAAACAGTCTAAATTCCTTTGGGTCATACTCTCTATTTTCCACATTTCTGTAGAGACAAGATAATGTGAAATTTATCTGGGTACTAAAATTCTGTATGGTTATTAATTTTCGGCAATAGTTTTGTATTTCTTAAAGTACGGTAAAGAAAAAATTTAAATGAAAAAAATAGTATTTATTAAAAACTCAAAAAAAGTAAAAACAAAAGACAATTCAACAATAATATAACGATCAAAAATATATATTTATATATACTCGTAAGTATAATGATAAATTATTAAAATAATTAGTGCTAATTTTAGAAATGGTACAAATTGCCAAAAATTTACCCAGATATCTCATTCACTTATACTTATATAAAATACACTTTTTGAAGATTAAAAATCTAGTTGGATAACACCCGCGATCGAATTAAGTCCACTTTAAGCTCGAGCAAGAGAAGCATTACGCGAGTATTCCGTTTTACACTTAGCTCCATAGAAAGGAATAGAAGAGCTATGAAGCTAGCTGTGGTATATTAAAATTGATTATTTCCAAAAGAAATGAGCAATTAATACTGTCATTGATGATGGTATAAACAAATGAAAGGAGAGGACTGATTTTCTTACTCTCAAAGACTTTGGGTTAACCAAAACCAAGCGAGATTGATAAATAGGAATTCATTCAACACAGCTCAATAAACGTAGAGCCTATTTTAGAAAAATTCTTTGAACCCGTTCAATTATGTTTATGTAGATTTTATGACTTGGTATCCAAATGAAGTATCGTATTCCGAATTGGATCGCACGAAAGATGTATATAATAATTTAAGAGATTAAGGGTCAGTGAATTCGGAACTATTTCGCCCCAAGAATCCTAAAACCGTGTAAGCTTTCGAAATAATATGACTTATATGACTAGAAAAAATAACGGCAAGACTTTTAATTTCATCCAAACTTTACAACAAAGAATGAGAAATCTTGTAAGACATCGGGAAGAGATTGCAAATTTTCGTATAGGTGACTTCAAAGTACTTTTTGGCCGAGAACCAACTAACCATAGTTCCCGGGCGTCAATGTCATTTTCAAGCTCAACTGCGTCATCTGGTCTCGAAATTATGGAAAATACTTTTAATACAAGCGAGACCGCCATAACTTAATAACATAATACTATTCATTATACGCAATGTATTCAATAAAACTGCCATTAGCTAAAATGGCTCCACATCTTCGAGTTATACTTCGAGCAAATTGTAGAAGCACTACGTCAGCCGAGTTCGCCTTGATAACTATTTTTGTTTTTCTGTGAATTTTCGCTTAACTATTGCAGGCAAGTTTTCAAAAGGGTTGACATCAGGCGAGTGCGAAGCCAATCCAAGAATTCCATTTTGCTGTTTTCACTCCACACATCTTCGGCCTCGATGCTTGGGATTGTTGTTTTCTTGAAAAATCCAAGGTTGGCTTGTTCTTCCGAACATCTTCGCAGCTACGGTAATAATGTTTCTTGGTAAATTGTATTCATAAAAACTCCATTAAAGCTGGCGTTAAACACAAACAAATGGTCAAATCGTTCTTTGGGAAACCAGACTCAATTCTAACAATTCGTTGAAGTTATCGATTATCAGCAATACACTAAGACCGGCTTATGCAACTATTCGCCTTAAAAGAATATTCATCCGTGAATATTACGTTTGCCCAATGCCGAATTCTGAATTTGCTTTTGTCTATGCAAGTATTTTGCGAGCAGCGGTTTTTTCAATATGCTCCGGGCTTAAAGCGCTTCCTCGAATCGTATGTTTGGATATATTAACACAATTTTTAATTAAAACTGCTTCAGCTTCAAATCACTAATTTTCCGACCTTGCCTTAGAGTGGTACTCTTTTTGGGTGTCGTCCAGGGAAATCGTCAACGTTTTTAACTTCTGTCCCTGACCCATTTATTTATGAACGTCTTCGACTTCTTCAAATATTTTACTGCAGATGTACGTGACATTTTTGGACCTTTAGAGTGTAAACATAGGAACACTGCTTCAAATCGTTTTTCATAATCGGAACTTACGCTTTATTAATTTCTCATAAAAAGGGTCCTCCTGTTTGGCAGCATTTAAGCTTTTTTTATAACAGAGCTCCAAGTTTAAGTTTGGCCGGTCAGGTTTTCGTTAAACAGGCCCTACTGTAGCAGTTCAGAATTTTGGAAAATATCATTTCGCAATAAAGAATTTTTACAAACAGAATTTTACATTAACTGCATTCGAATGTATTTGAAATATTTCAATATATGAATTCGGCAGTTAAAACGTTATATGCAATAATATATTGAAGATGCATTTATTTTACAGTAAAAATTTGTATTCCTCACCACGCTTGTTTTTAATGCTTAAAAATAATGTTCCAAGACCTCCAAAATTGGCGTAAGTGAGCTTAAATATTGCCCAATAGAATTCAAAGATTCACTCAGCGCAACTTTATTCATTCAAAAATTATCATATTAAAGCAATGGCTTCAAAATATATTCTGGCGCTTATTTTTGTGCGGCCAAACATTTTATGAATGCAAAAGATCGCACGAGAGAACTTTTTTAGGAAATTTTTTTCTCACTTCCATTTATTCGCGCTTGCTTTTGGAAATTTTGCAAAGATAAAACAATTTTTTTCAATGTACAGGAAGTGAATTTATCTGAAATTCATTACATGCAATTGATACTCGGCCATTGTTCTTGACAAAACAACTTCCGTTGCATGTTCATTTGCAACGCACAAGCACACATACAATTGCACAAAATTCATAACTATGCATGTATGTATATTTCGGCTTTTATTAATCTACATTTGTATGTGTGTATGTACAAATATGCCGTAGTCATCGAATATCCTGTAGCAATTTCTGCCATTGCCGATTGTTACAATTGCTGCTGTTGCATTTTGTGGCGGAAATGAGCATTTTTATTGCTGTTCCTATTGTTGATACTACTGCTATTGTTCTTTTTAGCATAGTTGCTGCTAGCACAGCCTTGCCGTTGCACTTATCAATGTGTTGCGCTTACACCACGCCTCTTGTATTTACTTGCATGCCCATTTTCGCAACATTCATAGGTGGCCTAAAGGCCTCATACAAATTGTTGCATATATTATATATGTGTATGCGTTTTATGCACACACACTTGCATACGACGTTTTAAAACAATTACAACTTGTCGTTGCAGCAAAGCCGTTGACAAGTTGAAGAAACGGTCGACCTCCGGACATGCTTGCATGTATTAATGTATGTATGTACATATGTATGTAAGCGTGTACGTACTTGTATACGTTGCGTAAGTGTCTTGCTGAAAATACTGCTGCTATATGGAGAAGTTGTTGTTGTAATTGTTGGTTATACTGTCATATATTTGTTAGAGCCTCGTTGTTGCGCTTTTAATTAAAAGCAACAAAGCCTCAGCAATTGAAACTAGTTGCCGTCAACATATTGCTAGTTGCGGCTACATAAAGTTCATTTTACTTCAAGAGCAAATAAAGCACTCACGTCGTAGAATTTTTGTTTTTTGCACTTTTTTCAATTCTTACTAGCAAACTGCAACTATTTCTCCCTCTTTTTCAGCCACACACTTTTGCTGATGCCAACACTTTCATAGAGTAAGCAGCTGTGAACCTTGACTTCATCATCCGGCGGCTTTGGTCGTTTACACAACGAACAAATTTAAATCGGGTTCTTTTTTAAGAGCTTAAGAACTTAAAATGTTAATACAAAACAGAAACATTGATGGAATAAAATTTGTTTATTATCATCTGGTAGATAATGTTTGAATATGGTAACGGGTACATGTCCGCCACGGCTACGAGTTACGCAGTATGACTATATACGACCAGTCTAATTTTTAACTATTTTTTTTTTCATTTCCATTTTAATGGTGGCTTGAATATTGCAATAAATTGATTGTTAAGCGCGCCGCATATCAAGCTGCGCCATCTTGTTGCAACCAAATGTCGTTGCTGTTTACCTGATTAATTTTTGGAGACAAAACTTCAGTCAGTGTAGCTCGATAGCGCTCGCCATTCACCGTAGCGGCAGCTTCTTCCTCATTTCAAAAGAAATGAGAACCGATAATGCCGGCAGCGTGTAAACCGCACGTAAAATGGACGAAGTATTCTATGAAATTCGTGAACAAATTAATTTTGTTTTCAAACAAATTGATTTTTTTCACAATTTGGAAGCGTTATTTCAGTGCTAAGAGATTAATGATGACTTGCAAAGCCTTGCTGAACAGAAATGTCAACACAGCTTTCCATTCTCAGCTGTCAAAAATCTATGGTTATGATATCGATAGTTCTCATGCAGCCAGAAAAACACCCGTTATAATTTTAATAACTTGATTTTCAAGAAAAACGAACCACTTTTATATTAATAATGCATTCGAATTAATATTGGAGTAAATACTTCCAAAGGCACATGATTTTAGGTAGAGTAGGTAGAGTGAATTACCCCAGACCTGAGGCACACTTATGGCCGAATAAGAGACCGTACTATGAATCTAAAAGCTGTACAAGCCTCCTTCGCCTCATACTGAGCCTGGCTTATTCAATGCAAGGCAAAATTCTTAATTAATTCACTGTAATAGCATTAATATTAAACTTTGCTTCGGTAGGTTTTGATTTTTAATTATTTATTTAGTATTTTTATAATCTAGAAAATAAAAGCTCCTTACAGATTAATGTGATAAAATTTAGACAGGAATTGAAGTTACTTAAACAATATATTTAATAATAATTTAAGTCCTGTTTCTGGTAAATAGAAAACAAAATTTAATAAACCACCTAAGACTTCCCTATCCGACTAAGTACCCGTGTTTGATGACCCCCTTTTTGCTTTGAGATGGGAAAAAATGCGAGGAGATAAAAGCATAGTTGGATGCTGTCTATGGGGACGCTTTGCCATCTATGACCACAGTTAGATATTGGTTCAATGAATTTAAACGTGAGCGAACATCCGTTTTTGATGAGGAGGGACCAGGACGCCCGGCAGTCGGGGCTACCGAGGAAATCATTCAAAAAGTCCACGACATGATTCTCGCTGATCGATGAACGAAAGTGCGCGAAGTAACAGAGGTCATAGCGGTGTCGATCGAAATGGCAATTAATATTTTATCTGATAGGTTGGTGATGAAAAAATTATCGGCCCGATAGGTGCCCCGATTGCTCACAAGGCAACAATAAGCGGATACGGCTGTCAACTTCGAAGCAGTGTTTGGAGTAATTTAAGCGATATCAGAAGAAATTTTTGTGTCGAGTTGTTACCGTTGATGAAACCGGGATTTATCATTACACACCAAAAACTAAGCAATTTTGGATGCATCTTCATGGATTTTTTTAGAAAAAGAAGAACGATTACTAGACAATACCACAGTGAGTTATTGGACCACTTTCACAAAAAATTGAAGGAGACGCGGCCGCATTTGGCGAAAAAGATACGTTTCATGTTTCACCACGATAACGCACCAGCACATTCATCCGCAGTTGTCTCCTTCACACTGCATGAATTGCGTTATGAATTGTTGCCACACTTTTTCTTGTTCCCTAACATGAAGAAATGGCTCGCGGGAAAGAAATTTAGTTCAAATGAGGAAGTCATCGCCGAGACAGAGGCATATTTTGGAGAATTCAACAAATCCTATTTTTTGGAGGGGTTACAAAAGTGGCCGGAGCGTTGGGAGAAGTGTACCTTTCTAAATGAGAACTTTAATGAAAAAAAATATATATATTTGGCAAAACTGGTGTTTTAATTTCTAACATGGATACTTACTGAACTCCCCTCGTATTTACCCAGGTCCTTGTGCTGCTTATGTATCAATGCTGTCAGGATGCCAGCACATGTTTCGCGGGTTCATCTTAAATGTTGTATTCAAATTATTCTGTAAATTATTTTAGTTATAGAAAATATTTTCATGTTAACTATTCATAAAGGTGTAATACTTAAATTACTAAAATAAAAATAATAAACTACTTAATTTATCCCTAGACGTATTGCGGGCTCTACTAGTAGAAGGCAAGATTTCATTAAAGGAAAAAAAAATTAAAAATACGGGACTAAAACAAAAAACTTAACTTTTTTATTCATATTATGTAATTCATCCTCCACATGATCGCTCTTTTCCTCTGTGGCGCTAAATTTTCTCTGTGATCCTTTCGTTCTCTTTCTTTGGGTTCCGTTCGTCCTTCCGAGCCCAATAGTGGGCATTATAGTGAGTATAGTATCTTTGTCGAACTTAGACTCATCTGTACATCAGATTTTTTGAAGAAAAATTCGTCTTTGACATTGGCAGCGCGCATCAATATGCTCATGTATAGACGTCTCAATTCTTCCCCTTTCCCGGGTCTCTTGCACAGGAATGTTTTAATAAAGGTACCATCCAGTAGCATGCATTATAAAGCACATCTTTCGCTGCGGCAAACCCTGCTGTTCTGCACCAACATTCGTTAAAACTACGACATCTCATAATAGAACCAGTTTCTCGTAGTCTTCGGTAACTTCCATCAAAACGCTAACATCAGGCACTCGACGAATAGGAGAGCCCGTAACCCATTAGAATGTTAGCGTATTCCACATTAATCAGAATCCAGTTCGCGAGCCAGGTCACATAATCAGAAGAAGAAGCAAACACAGTGTAACACATTTACCATGGACAAATCGCAAAAGGCTGAAGATATAAAGAATGATTAAAAAAAAGTGTGGGGCATGCACATATAGAGAATTTTGAAAGGAATGGCCTTCCGAGTTTTCTTTATTTCATCAACGTTTTATTTAGCTCTTGGGCATTTAGAAATTAGAATATATTCAGTGACAATTTCAAATATTAAAAAACCCTCTCCGTCCTGAAAGGAATGGCCTACTGAGTTTTCTTACACTCGGCCTCTCCTGACATACTGGTGCGACCCCGCTCAGGTTCCGTAGATTCTCCTGTAGTCTCATCTTCGTCTGTTTCGATATCGTCGCATGGTATTTCCCTTCTCTTCGCCCTCCTAGATCTTTGTTATAGGCGCATTCTACACACGACTTGATGTACGATTTGTCACAATTTCTCATCCTTGGAAACCATAAATAACTCAGTAGTCGCTGGATAGTTTTGTCAACACCTAAGTGACCTGCATTATTATGACAATCATACAGAACTTTTGATCGAAGTGCCTTTGGTACAACCCACA